>SSNS01000821.1:103482-127890 GCA_006937985.1 Aphyosemion australe
TTCTGCCGCCGCAGCATCATCCTGTGAGACCGACGACCAGCTGAGCTACAATCTGGTCTGTCTGCAGGTCTCCACTCTCAGCCCTGCTAGCCTCCTCTCTCTCTCCCACCTCCCAGAAACACGCCCAAAATAACAAAAACTCTTCCTGCTTTTGTTCTAACTGACATTTTACTCTTCATTTCTCCTCCTCCTGCAGCTCTGATCTTCCCTCCCTTATGGTCTTCTTTCATTCTCTTGGCTGCCAAGAGCTTAATGATACTGCTGAGCTGACTGGTTTCTATGGAAACAGGCCTGTGATTGGTCAGGAGGGCTGAAGATGAGTTGGGCACGACTGTGGGTGGGGACTTGTCGAGCTGACTAGGTGGGTGGGTGGGTGCTGAGGGGCACGGAGTGGTATGTTCAAAAACATAAATATTAGAATTTAAAACAACAGCCGT
This sequence comes from Aphyosemion australe, assembly GCA_006937985.1. Classification (NCBI taxonomy): domain Eukaryota; kingdom Metazoa; phylum Chordata; class Actinopteri; order Cyprinodontiformes; family Nothobranchiidae; genus Aphyosemion; species Aphyosemion australe. The sequence goes on from SSNS01000821.1 coordinate 103,920, forward strand.
CTCTCCTGATGAGCAGAGAGCAAACACACCAGAGTAAAGCTTGGCCAGCCAATTTTCCAGTTTTGCTTTTTGGTGATTCTTGATGATGTGCACCACTTTTTTTTGTCCTGGCTGTCTGAGAAAAACATCGGCTGACTGCCAGGTGAGCCCACATAGAGCAGACCAGCAGCATCAGCGTATCAGTCGCATAGCAGCCTACTTCTGAAGCAGAAAGCACATAACGCTCCTTCTATAAATAGACACACCACGAGGATGAGATCAAACTCTAGAGATATGAATAAACCATCTAAAAATGACTTTTAAAGAGAAAAAACACACAAAAGGCATCTCATTTGTTTCTGAAACAGGGACAGAAACAACAGATATCATTAGATGGTATTAAATGATCTCTTAAAGGGAGATTAGATACATGAATGTACTGTACTCTGGACAAGTTGAGGATTTTATCTGACATGTAAAACTTTTAATTAATTCACTTGAGAAGGAACCAGAGCTTCCAGAGCCAAAGAAGTGTCCAAATCGCTGCAGCTCTGGTCATCTCATTAAAACACTGCAGTATGTGCCAGAAAAACAAGTTCACTCATCAACATTGTGTCATCGGCACATCGTGCATTCCCACCCCACGCAGAAAACCTTACCACAGCCTGAGAGGGTCTGCCGTCGTGGTTAAAGTGCCGCTCCACATAATCTGAAGACAGAAGGTGACTAGAAGGAAAGCAGAGAGAAACATCCGTAAGAGGAAATTAATTCTGGAAAACCCTCTGAAAAAGCCCCCCCAACACACACACACACACACACACACACACACGCACACACACACACACGTTTTTCCACAGAGGCTTAGAGAAATGATTAGCATGTGGCGTTATTAAAACACACGCCACACTGGTATTCCCCTATCTTGTCATGTAACATAATAGAGGTGCTAAGTGCATTTGCTCGTGAGCAGAGAAAATGCTAATGAGAACAGCTGCAGTGAAATTAGCAGAGCTCGCTGATACAGGCGTGAACAGAAAAACAGATCTGATACTAACTGGTTCAGCTCCAGGTCAAGAGTGAAGGTGCGTCCGAAGGCTTCCACTAGAAAGCTGCTCTGGGCCAAGTGAACAGGCTACGGATGGATAAGAAAAGACAGATTGGACAGATTATAAATTAAAGTGGAACAGTTTAGTTTGAGTGGGCCACTCTATTAAAGCCACAATAATTCTGATAGTCCCTTGAATAATTCAGCAGGATCAATGAGCTAAGAAAGCATCACAGTTGGTGAAATATTCTCCTGATTGATGAAGTCATTATTGATCAGCATTCAGGCAGCAACGAGTGAACAGAGTTACGGCTGTTTGATGTCCTTTGTGACGGGGATGACGGAGGGGGTTTGACCGAAGAAGGGAGGAGAAAATGTGTCTGTGATGGATGGTGGCCAGCAGGGCCAGAAGACAGAAACCTACTACAGACCAAACATTATGTCTCTGACTGCCAGCGTGGCTTTGATTTCAGTCTGGAGGAACCAGAGCACAGTGAATCACCAGGCTTTTACAATATAATGCATCACTATGCAGAAATGACTCCCTCCAGTGAACACAAACAACAGATTTCTCACTACGGACTTGAAGGGACTGAAGGATTGTGAGCACTCTCTAATGGGGCACCAATCATAGTACATAAAATTATTAATGAGTGCTTTCAGACATATTTGGCATTTTACATTTAGATCATCTTAACAATAAAATGGGTTGGGATTTTTAAAGCAACACTAAAGTGTTTTAACACTGAAAGCTATTGCTTTCAACATCGGTTTCAGTGATTCTTGAGGTAGAAACTTTACCAACTTCACATTGGACAGCACTCTGCAGCCCTCTGCACACTCTACAGTTTTGTGGGATGGGTAGGTTCATGTGGAATTCTCTACCTGCTTTACGACAAAAGCTGTTTACTCTGCTAATATAAGCTAATATGAAGACTATCAGTTAGCTTTTTCAGTTTGCCGAACATCAATAAAAAGGGCAAGAAGAAAAAGAAGTATTTTGCTTTTTTTGTTGGCATCATGGCGGAGCCTGGAAGTAGAAGTAAGAGAGTAATGTCTTTGGATGTGAAGCAAAGAACTAAAACCAGAACTTTAGCTTGTTTGAGGAAGCTAAAGGAGACTAGCCTAGGAATCTAGACAGACCACAGCAGGTCAGTCTAATCACACTTAATTAGAGCCTCAGCAGGCTTATATTGGTTTGGTGGGCGAGATGTTACAGTGACTGAGCAAAACTAAGATGGCGATGGCTCGTTTGAATCGACTGTGGCATCAACTTTGGACCATTTAGACTTGGGCTTTCTTTGAGTCAAGAGCAGATAGAGGAGTTTATTTAGAAAAAGGATGTTTGTGTCTTCTTCAACAGTGAATGGTGGACATCCATAGAGGTGAGTACGTCACGTTGGTCATTGTCCAATAGCATGCAGAGACAGTTTGAAAGACAACTGTAAATCCCGCCCCACGACTGAGCTCTGTCTATGGGTCATGGCCAGACTATACATTCACATGTATAGAATGGCTTGCCAGGCTTAAAGGAGGCTGTGGAATCATGGACTGATGGTGACCTGGCGTTGTTGCTTGCAAGTAATAAAATTTTTGTCCAACATTGTGTATCTTTTCACTTCGTGGCTTGTTTTAGTATTAGTTGGCTCGTGTTAGTGTGTTAGTGCTGCTCACCTCCATCACCTCGCTTGCAGCATGTTTTTTTTGTCCTTGAAAGACCAAGACAATCCAACACGTTAGATAGCCCTATTTTATGATCTGAGCTGTCCTGTCGTCCTTTTGAGTGTACCAGATCACTCATAACACACCACACATGGTAGGATTATCTGATAAGATTATCTTTGGAGCCATTACGGTAATCGGGCGCATCCTTAAGATTGTCAGAAGAGGAGGAGCGGGTCAAAAATCAGCAAGATTATCCTGCTGCATGTACTGCGCCTAGCTGTTAGCTCATCAGTCCTGATGAATTCTATTTCTCTGAACTGAGGCTGTTCAGGAAGCTGTTGTTAGTAATCTTTATTAGGTTTACACAAAAAATCACCCCAAAATCTCGGATTGGCTCTGTTTTGAATTTCTTTATGCTGCTCTGAAATGGATTTTGTTTTGAATTAGTGAAATCAAAATGTACAAGCAGAGAAATAAAGTATGAAGCTTTTCTAAAACATCACTGGTGGCTGTTTTGTACTCAAGCTATTGGTGGGTTCTGACATTAATTTATAGTAATTCAAGCAAAAGTCTTGAGAGGTTTATGTCATTTCATCATCCTGGTACACAATAACACCAATGCAATGTGTTCTATACTTGTGCAATACTGAATTCTCATTGTTGTTTGTGTCTCTTACAGTGTGCTGCATAGTGTTGGTACCAAGTTTGTTTTTATCTTTTATTTGTGTTTTTTTTTTTTAATCTAAGTGATCTAAGATTACAATACTAGATTACTGCCTATGTGTATACATGTATCCTTGTTTTTATCTTTCTTCTAATTACCCTTTGAGTGATGGTGCTGCTGTGACAAGTGAATTTCCCCACTGTGGGATCAATAAAGTCTATTCTATTCTATTCTATTCTATTCTATTCTATTCTATTCTATTCCAACTTCTATCAAAATAATAATTCCTGGTATTTTTAGACTGTTTATGTTGTTTTATACAGTCAAAAATCACCAGAACAAATCAGTCCTGCTTTTTTAAAATTCTGTATGTGAAGTATTCTTTCAAAAAGGAAAATAAATAAATCTCTACCTCTCATGACAGAAGCTGAGAAGGTGACATGATTGTTGCTTTGTTCATTTAACTAATTAATACAGTAAAATACACCAAAGACACACATGAACCACACATTTGGCTTAATTTGCCTAATTTTCTAATCTATTTGAACATTTCATTACAACATTGAGCAAATTTAGTTCAGAACCACCTTAGGATGAAAATGTTTACAGGATGCTGATATAAAGAAAAGGGTGCATCATTCATTTACAGAACAAACATCAGAAAAAGTTCTGATCTTAAAACCTGCTACTTCTAAACGTCTCTGCTCCCACTCTCAAGCAACTTGAGTCTTTAAAAACACACTACAGCACATGTGGACTAGTGAGAGTAGAAACTGCCATTTTAAACATGCATTTCATCGTTTTACTTATATATCACAGTAGTCATGTGACTGGAAGGTGTTTTGTGCTTCCTCCTTACAGCATCATTATCATCATCATCACCACCACTAGAGAGAATCAGAGCTGACTCTAAAGAAAAGGGGAGTGCTGAACCCTGTTGGACCAGCCCTTCTAACACAGGCCTGTTTCATATTTAATGGGGACACACTGCAGCACACTACTGAATAATGAAGAAGTCAGGACTCAGAGTGGTAACCAAATGTGACGTCGGAATATTTTAGATTGGGTCTGAGGAGATGATGACGCACCGCGCTCTGATGGACTTTTCAACTGCTGCTGGAGGCAAAAGATGAGCGAGAAAGTTTTTCCTGTTCGTCTGCAAAATATCTGATGGACCAACGGAGAGATTTGATTGAAACTCTCAGAAAGTATTCCTTTTAAACTATAACTCATAACTTTTGGCATCTGTCCAATTCAAGATGGCTGACACAGCTAATCGAGCTTTGCAAACACAAAAATGGCTCCAAGTCAGTCAGTGTTAAGTACGCTGAGCTAAAATTTGGTGCTGTTGTAACTGAGACGTATTCTCATCACCCTTGTGCAAAAATAGATTTAGCTTAAGACTTTGGCTTGAACTGTTGGAGTCAACCCAGTTGGTCTGTTGGTTTAATTCAATTTGGTTTTTAATAAAACCACTGGAGGAACATTCAACCTGATTTAGGATGGAGATAAAAATGACTGTAACTCAGTACATTCAGCAAAAATTGAGCTGCANNTGAATTTCTTTATGCTGCTCTGAAATGGATTTTGTTTTGAATTAGTGAAATCAAAATGTACAAGCAGAGAAATAAAGTATGAAGCTTTTCTAAAACATCACTGGTGGCTGTTTTGTACTCAAGCTATTGGTGGGTTCTGACATTAATTTATAGTAATTCAAGCAAAAGTCTTGAGAGGTTTATGTCATTTCATCATCCTGGTACACAATAACACCAATGCAATGTGTTCTATACTTGTGCAATACTGAATTCTCATTGTTGTTTGTGTCTCTTACAGTGTGCTGCATAGTGTTGGTACCAAGTTTGTTTTTATCTTTTATTTGTGTTTTTTTTTTTTAATCTAAGTGATCTAAGATTACAATACTAGATTACTGCCTATGTGTATACATGTATCCTTGTTTTTATCTTTCTTCTAATTACCCTTTGAGTGATGGTGCTGCTGTGACAAGTGAATTTCCCCACTGTGGGATCAATAAAGTCTATTCTATTCTATTCTATTCTATTCTATTCTATTCTATTCTATTCCAACTTCTATCAAAATAATAATTCCTGGTATTTTTAGACTGTTTATGTTGTTTTATACAGTCAAAAATCACCAGAACAAATCAGTCCTGCTTTTTTAAAATTCTGTATGTGAAGTATTCTTTCAAAAAGGAAAATAAATAAATCTCTACCTCTCATGACAGAAGCTGAGAAGGTGACATGATTGTTGCTTTGTTCATTTAACTAATTAATACAGTAAAATACACCAAAGACACACATGAACCACACATTTGGCTTAATTTGCCTAATTTTCTAATCTATTTGAACATTTCATTACAACATTGAGCAAATTTAGTTCAGAACCACCTTAGGATGAAAATGTTTACAGGATGCTGATATAAAGAAAAGGGTGCATCATTCATTTACAGAACAAACATCAGAAAAAGTTCTGATCTTAAAACCTGCTACTTCTAAACGTCTCTGCTCCCACTCTCAAGCAACTTGAGTCTTTAAAAACACACTACAGCACATGTGGACTAGTGAGAGTAGAAACTGCCATTTTAAACATGCATTTCATCGTTTTACTTATATATCACAGTAGTCATGTGACTGGAAGGTGTTTTGTGCTTCCTCCTTACAGCATCATTATCATCATCATCACCACCACTAGAGAGAATCAGAGCTGACTCTAAAGAAAAGGGGAGTGCTGAACCCTGTTGGACCAGCCCTTCTAACACAGGCCTGTTTCATATTTAATGGGGACACACTGCAGCACACTACTGAATAATGAAGAAGTCAGGACTCAGAGTGGTAACCAAATGTGACGTCGGAATATTTGGGTCTGAGGAGATGATGACGCACCGCGCTCTGATGGACTTTTCAACTGCTGCTGGAGGCAAAAGATGAGCGAGAAAGTTTTTCCTGTTCGTCTGCAAAATATCTGATGGACCAACGGAGAGATTTGATTGAAACTCTCAGAAAGTATTCCTTTTAAACTATAACTCATAACTTTTGGCATCTGTCCAATTCAAGATGGCTGACACAGCTAATCGAGCTTTGCAAACACAAAAATGGCTCCAAGTCAGTCAGTGTTAAGTACGCTGAGCTAAAATTTGGTGCTGTTGTAACTGAGACGTATTCTCATCACCCTTGTGCAAAAATAGATTTAGCTTAAGACTTTGGCTTGAACTGTTGGAGTCAACCCAGTTGGTCTGTTGGTTTAATTCAATTTGGTTTTTAATAAAACCACTGGAGGAACATTCAACCTGATTTAGGATGGAGATAAAAATGACTGTAACTCAGTACATTCAGCAAAAATTGAGCTGCACTTTGATGTGATAGATGAGAGTCTTTCACAACAATGAATGCTAACAGATGCATGTAACAATGTTGGGTGAAAATAAGGTTGATTCTATTCTAAAACTCTGACATTAAATGTGGCGGCTGATTTGCTTTCCTTCCAGGATTTCTGGAACTTCAATAATCTAAAGTGGGTCAGCAGGCTTTGATATTAGAACCTGTTCACTGACGACCAAATAAAACAACTCAGCTGTAACATAAAGCCACTAAGTGGGTCAAAATCTCAGAGTTGAAGCTGCTTCGAGGCACCACCCTGCACCAGGATTCCCGATCTGCAGACGTGAGCCGTGCAGGGCAGGTAGAGCAGAAAACTGTAAATGTGTGAAAATCAAATAGTACATCTTCCTGACTGACACAGGTATCCTCATAGGTCCATCTGGGATGTTTTAAATGAGATCTAGGTCTCATCTAGTGGGAAGATTCCTGGATGCTTGGATATCCCTAGATGCCAAAACCAGCTGGGCTGAGAATCCACAGCGCGAATAAAAGGGACAATGAGCAGAACTGAGGATCTGTGTGAGGGAGAGGGAACTCACCAAGCTGTCCCTGCTGCTGTTCTTCGCCCTGGTATCTAAGTGCTCATGAGCCATTTCCTCCTCTGACTCGGTTCGCTGCACCAGTCGTTTTGGATAAGTAATCTCAGTCACAGCTTCCCCACTGTCCAGCCGGCCTGAGGGGACAAACCAGTCCCACATGCCTCCATCTGCACCTGCACAAGAAAATCAGTGCATAAGGTCCTGCACAACCCTTCATTTCTAGTTTTATAAAGCACAAGATGATTTGGTGACCTAATTTAGCACTAATGGTGTTTAATCAGTTACTATTCTGAGATCTTTCTCGGATATAATTAGAGTGATATGATGGGAATTATAATAAATGGCATTATGTCACAGCTATGAGGCAGATTTAGGGCCTAAATGGGGATTTAAAGCTCCTTTTTTAGGTAATCTGATGGAAAAAGGCGCTGCTTTAGGGTGTCAACTGAATGCTTATGGGAGTGAGAGATCTTCAGGAGGAAATGTGTTGATGCAGCAAATCTGCTGGCTGGTCAGGGAGTCGTTTGGCACCGAGATCCGGTAACAATAAAACCAAAAGTGCAGCTCAAGAGATAAAAATGTTGATGCAAAGAAAAGGGTGCTCCCGCTGTCCTTTCTCCCCCCTCTCTTACCTGAGACTGCAAGCCTCTCGCCCACTGCAGCAAAGACCATGAAGCACCACACCGGCAGCATGATCCTCACATATTCCCTCGGATCACAGCATCGAGAACCGCAAAACAGGCAGGTGTAGAGGAGGAAAAAGACCAGCGCGCGCACAGCAGAGATGATGGCGAGGATCCGAGGTTAATCTGCTAAACATCTCTCACCTCTCCCCCATCTGCCTCTCAGCTCCGGACCAGAATGTTCATATCAGAATGTTGAGAACTGGATCGACCCGGGCCTAGAGACTGATCGGGGACAGGAGAGCGCGCATCGCGGATGCATCGCTCCGCAGCGTCTGCGCGGGTCTGTGTTCTGGGTGTATGGATGAAATGTGTGTGTGTGTGTGTGTGTGTGTGTGTGTGCGTGTGTGTGTGCGGTATGCGGAAACGGAGGGATGGGAAAGCGGTCTGCGGTGAGAAGGACACGTGGGGCCGCGGTACCCTCCCTCATCCTGAGCAGCCTCCTCTTCCCGTTGCCATGCAGCTCTGCAGGGACGAGAGGATGCGACAGATCGGCTGGAACCATATAGGGGACCAGGGGGAAGAGTTCATTCATTCAGGTCTAAAAGACGCCTCGGACTGCTGTGACATAAAGGTCTGCAGAGGATAAAGGTGTGTCCCGACCCAAATCCAGCCCAAAACCACCCACCAGTCATATGGGAGGATGTGTGTAAAAATGTATCTATATTTTAGCTGTAAGCCCATTTAGATTCATATATGTCAAATAAAACAAAGATAATCTGATTTGATGAACATTAGCTCAGGTATGGGGTGCCGATTGAAAAGTAAAACATTCAAACATTTGAGATACATTTATCCATGACAAGTTTATTCATTATAATTCAGGAATTTGCAGTGTTACGGCTTCAAATTTGAAACAAAAACATGAAAATAATTTTATTTGGTTCAGTTGGTTCAGAATTCAGCAACTAAATTTCTGACTGGCTCGAAAAAAACCACACACATTACTCCTGTCCTGGCTTCCCACTGGCTCCCTGTGGATTGCCGGGCTAAGTTTAAGGTCTTGTTGTTTGTCTTCCGGTCCCTTCATGGTGGTGCCCCACCATATTATGGCTGGGTTGCTTCAGATGCATGCCCCCGTGCGCTCTCTTCGCTCAGCTGACCAGGAATTGCTTGTCGTTCCACGAACAAGGCTGACAACAAGAGGTGATGGGGCCTTTTCTGTCCTGGCTCCTACACTGTGGAATGAGCTCCCACTTGTTGTCAAACAGTCGCCATCACTGCAGGTCTTAAGAGTCGTTTGAAGACTTACTTTTATCGTTTGGCTTTTATGTAATATGGATTTTTAGAATTTTACTGTTTTCTTTTCTATTTTATCATATCTGTTTTGTTATTTTAGTCACTTTTTATGCAGTTTTAATCTGTCCTACTGTCTTTTTGCTTTTTTGTTGTTTTATGTTTTGTTCAGCGCCTTGGGCTTCTGTAAAGGCAGTGGAAGGCGCTATACAAATAAAATTTGATTGATTGATTGAACCAACATATAAAATCAATCCAACAGTGTGATAAATGCAACAAGATTTATTACAAGTTCACATTTGACGTTTTTCAGGTTCTTTTATAAAAGAAACTGAAGCTGGTTTGTTGTAAAACAGGACAGAATGGTTATTATAGAGCTTAGTCGCATGTTCTTCAAAAGAACTCAAGATCTGGCTGCAGACATAAAAACCCTGTAGGGAGGGAAGACGGAGGCCATCCTACGATTCCAAATCACGCCCCCGGCGATTCCGGTCTGCGCCGACGGACGCCGGAGGGTAGGGTTGGTGACCAGTTGTTCTGCTTTGTGAGGGAAAATTTTCACTCGTCCCACAAATTGAGACTCTGTTCCGCAATACTGACAGTCTCCCGTTTCGAGTTTAAATTTTGCATAAACTGTGGAGAAAGCCGTGGCTGTCAAATGAGGAGGCGGGGCTTTTTAAATTTTATTTATTTATTCTTTATTTAACCAGGAAGGTCCCATTGAGATTAAAAACCTAATTTTCAAGGGAGTCCTGGCCAAGAGGCAGCAAAAGTTACAGTTACAAAATTTTTCAGTTACACAGATGTTATGTACAAAATTACAGAAGGCAGTTACAACACAGGGAATCTGTCTCAAGGGCTGTCATTCTGACTTTAAATGTATTCAAGGAGATGAGCTCGGTTAGTTTCCAGTTTTCCTGCAGCCTGTTCCATGCAGAAGGAGCAGAGTGAAGGAGCAGAGCTTTAACGCAGGTCCGTAGCACATGGAGCACGCTCATGAACCACCCGAACAAAAAGAAGCGTCAGTGAGCATGGCACTGCCATGCTCACTGATGCTTCTTTTTGTTTTATTTAACTTTTGCTAATCACATTTTTTTACATTTCAAAAACATTCACAGGATCAATGCATAAATATTTACAAGGAGTTCCTGCAGCCAGGAGGAAGATTCTGAAGATGAGGAACCATTTTCAAACACCGATCAACAACCCCAGCATCCTGAAAAACTCCAGCAGTCATCTACTTCCACTTCAGCACAAAGCTATAAATGATGTAACATATCCTTTGTATTTCATTTTATTTAATTCTAATTTTAAAATAAATAGCAAGAGTTTAAATACGTTTTGGGGGCGTTTCTGTTTGGGGGGGCCTCCCTGGCCAATAAAGCTTAGGGCCTCCAAAAGCCTAGCAGCGGCCCTGCATGGCAGTGAGCGTGGTGGAGAACATGCTGTTAGAATAAAGACTTGTGGCTGTTCAAAGACACTCTGACAGAGCCTTTGTGATGTTTCTCAGGGTCATCCCTCCGTGTCAGGGGGACGAGTCCGATATGAAACGGTGCAGAAAGTCTGAGAGTCATAAACATGTTGGTCAAAAGCAGGTGTCCCAGTAATTGTTCAGGTTCATGCTAAAACCCACAGATGATAACACAGACGAGGTGCTGGGGTTGTGTTGTCTCAAGCTAACATCACAGAGATGCTGAGAGGATTTAATTTGATGACTTAGTCTCAAAATTTTGAGAAAAAAGTCAGAATTCTAAGATTAGATCTGACTTTTTTCAGAGATTAAAGTCAATAATGTTTTTTTTCTCTTCCCTAAAAATTGACTATTAGAGATTTGTTGACATTTTAGAATAAATATCATTTTGTTTCTAAATTATGAAGAAGAAAATTTGAAAAAGAGTATGGTTATTTTTAAATGGGATGTTGATATTAGTGGAAAATTAATTTAAATTATACATAAATGGATCTAAAATATTACTGGTACTTTGTTGTGGAAATTCAGATCAATTATTCAATGAAAAATCTGAAAAGCTGCTTAAACCTGTATTTTTATTTTATTTTATTTACATTTTTTTAAATGAGTTGATGGTTTAAAATCCTTTTAGCTAAAGTTATTCAGAGCCACTGTAGAAGGTCCAAAGAGCCTGAGCCTGTGGTAGAGGAACTGTGAAATAGTCTGAAGCTTTTGCTGTTTGCTTGTTCAAGTTGAATTCAAACAGACATGAAACATTATAATAGCAGTGGTGTAGTCTACATTTTTGTAGTGGGTATACTGTGCTTAAAGACAAAAGTACACTGGTCAGTGCAATGTAATCGAGAATTTAATGTAATTTCTTTGCACATTTAACTTTGAGCATATTCTTTAATGCTTATTTTTGAACTGAATAATTGTACAACAAACATTGTAGAGCAGTTGAATTTGTACTGAAAACATGGACAGTATAATAGGTCACTAGCCTAGAATCTAGGATGGCTTGCCGTTTTGGACACATATTTGAAATTTGTTTCTCATTTACTGGTGAAAATAATCATTTTTTTCTGTTAATATTGTACATTATGTTTGTTTATATTAATATTAGTGTAGATAACACCTTTTTTGACATATTTAGGACCTTTTTTTGACATTTATTGAAAGAAAATGACAAAAATGACCAGGCAGACTTGTATAATTACAGGAGTAAACCCACTAGCTGCTGTGACAGTCCTCCATGAGTCAGTATAATAGGTTTCTATCTACACCCAGCCAATCATGAATAAGCAGGTGGATAACAAACCAATCACAGCGCAGTGCGCTGTGTTAGTGAGCAGTCTCTGGGAGCAAAACCTAACAAAATCAATCAATCAGAAGCATGCACTCTCCGTCTCGTTCGATGGATGCAATTCCCCACCAAGACAACAGAGGGCGTAGCGCTTTTCTGGGAGTATCCTGCTACCATTACAGTCATGTATCCGGTCCACAATAGTGTATTTGTGTTTATATTGTTTTAATGTGTTTTAGAGACTTTTTTAACACGGACGAACTTGTTCTTCATTCTCCTCCACTCCTTCATGCGGTCGGCACCTCTAAACACACGTTTCCCATCATTTCCGTCCACAAATAAAATGCTTGCTCTGTATCTTTGTACTCCTTCAGTCACGGATGAATAAACTTTCATATTTTTGGACTTTTTCCGCAAGGCGTTCCTTCAATCTGCTCCGTGTCTGCCGCTAGATATCTTCAGCCAGTGGCGTAGCAAGGTTGAGCTGGGCCCCGGTGCAGGTGTCGCTTTAGGCCCCCCCAATAACATCTTGAGGAATCAAATAACCAAATACTACTGTGAAAAAAGTTGTGATGATCGTAAATGGATCTGACCTATGATGGAAGGGGGGGAGCAGGGTACTGATATTGATTAAAAACATTTGTGAGGAAGACGTCGTTTCTAGTGCATTTTAGCAGGTTATTGAGTTGTAATGATATTGTTTCTAATGTAACTAGTGAAATATGAGCTTTATAAGCAAACTAAATTATCAATAACATCAATAAATAACACAAAAAGGGAAATCTGGCCTACAGCTTTTTTAACCCAATGATCTCATTATCTGAATTTCAGAAATGTGTACAAGCATGAACCAAGCTCTGTTTAAAACAGAAAATATTAAAACATTAAAAATGAATAAACTTCAAATAAAAATGTTGGATGTTTGTTTTATATATGCTGATAATAATAATAATAATAATAATAATAATAATAATAATAATAATAATAATACCAGCAGGTGTCTGTGGACTGAATTAGGATTTAATGATAGCCAGCTGATGGATCTCTTTGACTAACCAGCGAACTAAAAACTTCAATGTCTTTTGGGGACATTCTGACTTTTTTGAGGGGACTTTTGACTCCTGATTGTGTCTGAAGAGAAGCAGATGTGGAAAACAAGAATATCATCGACTGTAACTGAAAGTAAACCTAAAGCTTCCTCCAGTTGTCTTAATATCCAGAGACCCTGTGTCCACATACATACCTAATATTTGATTCTGTTTAATTTAGACCTTTTTGTTATTCTTTAGAGACACCTGATACTGACTTTAAGTTTAAAAATGTTCCTTCTTTCTTTTTTTGTGGGAAATTTGTCAACATTTTAATATAAATGTATTTTTATCTATAATATTTTGTTCACATTTTTGAGTTGACTAATCTAATAGCTAGAAATGTTTTCTTTTAAATCACGCCAAATAGAATTCGGACCTCAGGTTAAAGTTGAATTTAACAATTTAACATCAAGTTGGCCCATGAAAGAGAAGAATAAAGTTTAGAACTTCTGACACAGCAGCACCATGTTGATAGAAGTTTTAATTTCTCTCTGTCCCTAAAAAGGAGCCGAGTCTGATGATCTGATCATCCTGACAGCTGGTGTCCATCTCTGTGATCCTCCGCAGCAGTGCGTACTAAAGACTGAACCCTAAACCGGTTCTCCCAACATGATCACAGCCCGAATGCACTCGAGTTGTGTTTCATTAGCGCGACGTTAGGTTACAACACAGAACACATCATGGAAGATATTAATGCGCTCACGTGTCCGAGTTGAGACGCTTCCTCATCTCCTCTCTTGCGCGGCCAGCCGGCGCTCGATCACTTTCGCGCTCTCTCTCTCTCTCTCTCTCTGTCTCTCGCGCGGGCCCCCTAGGGCCTGTGGGCCCCGGTGCATTGCACCGGTTGCCCCGGCACACCCTACGCCAGTGTCTTCAGCTCTCTTTATTTTTTGAGTCGGCAGTGACGGTGCTGTTCACGTATTTCAAGGAAGCGGCGTCCTGACCAATCACAAGCCAGCGCTCTCCGTTGCTCTGTCCTCAACGGACAGTTCAAAAAGAGGGCATGTCTCCGTCAGCCTCTGCGAGCCTGTTGGAGAGCCCTTGCGCTGACGCAAAATGTTGCTGCGTGTCTCCGTACCGACGCAGACGGAGAAGTATAAATTAGGTTTTAGAAAAGTGGACTCCACTCCGTCCGTCGTTGTGAGCCTGTCTGCGTGCCCCCGCAACCCACGCTGCACGTTGCGTGTCATTGGCCATTTTTAAGTGGTTATACGGAAATTCTTCAGCCTTTCTAGTGGTTATACGGCGTATACCAGCGTATCACATAGACTACACCACTGAGTAGGACTAGTACTTTCATCATGAACCTGCCATATCCAGTCCTTCTACTGCCCCCTGGTGGAGGATCTACAAGTAGCAAAGGGGTTATTTATTTTTCTTTATTACTGTTATATTATTATTATTTAATTACATAATACAGTAAAACTGATTGTTATGTTTTTGATTTATTAACATTAGCTAATAGACAGTTTTACATATTTGATTCTTTTAAAATAACTATTATTTCTATGGATGTTCAATACTGGCTTTTTTTATATACAGTCGATATGGTTTAACTCTTAGTTTCAGATACAAATCAATACCAATATATGGGAGGTCCCCTCATAAAAATCCTCAAAAAGCAAACCTGAATCAATTTAGGTCACTAACATCACATCTCATGTCATGCTACTGTTGTGTCCTTGGGCAAGACACTTAATCCACCTTGCCTGCTGGTGGTGGTCGGAGGGACCGGTGGCGCCAGTGTACGGCAGGCCTCGCCTCCGTCACTGCGCCTCAGGGCAGCTGTGGCTACATTGAAGCTCATTACCACCAGCGTGTGAATGGGTGGATGACTGATTGTGTTGTGAAGCGCCTTGGGGGGTTGCAGAACCCTAAGAAGGCGCTATACAAATACAGACCATTTACCATTTAAATTTGAAATATGACAACTGCTTCAATGTAAGTTGTGCCACCCAAACAAAAATATCTCAAAAGCTATACATTGGAGCTGTTATATTCAGCTATTCTGAGTGAGAAGTAGCTAAAGAGTTTGATGTATATTATGTGTATGATATGTAAAAGTTGTGTCATAAAAAATGTAAAAACAATACTGATCATGTTCAGTATTGCATTTTAATGCTAATACCAGTTGATATTAGTCAGCTAATATCCACCATTTCTAATTAGTTCCCATTTTCTGTTATAAATAGTTAAACTAGGTGGCTGTAATGATTGAGGTGACCCCACCAATAAAAAAAATCATTATTTGTGTAAGTTGTATAGGATTTGCACAAGTCTCCTTTAGGTCTATAAATCTAAAATGGAAATCCATTTTACAGGAAGGACTATGGCTTTTAACACACTCTAAGTCCAGATGTGACAGCTTCAAGCATCTGGCTTAAAGCTGAACATATGTGAAATAATAAATATCAAAAGCTGATTTCAAGTCAGAAATCTCCAGAATGTGGCTTTGATTAGTTTTGACTGTGCGTTCTGTTCCATGTGGTCAATCAGATGGTGAAATAAAAGTTTACTTTTTATCAAAAACTCTTTTTTTTATCTCCCAAGGAACAGAAACATGTTTGATACAGGTTCTTAAATCAGGTTGCAATAAATGAACAATGTAGGGAAAAAACAACAACTTTATTTGAGTTGAATTTGTTTTTTCTTTTTTTTTTTTAGCCTGACATGCTGTGACCCTTTGGGGGACGCTTTTTCTAAATTTGTTATTTTTTGAAGAAGCAAGCAGGATTTTCTCTCTCAACTCTTACTTGAAAAAAGAGTTAAAACAAACTTGCAGAGTAGAGATCAGATCATGGAGAAGAACACATCAAATCAAGCAAATCTCTGTGTCCTTCTGCTAATGGAAATTATCTGTGGTGGGGTGTTCAGTTTATTAAACCATTCATCCCATTTGAATAGCTCCTGACTACTAACATGCTCCCGTGTGTCTTCACTGGTGTGTGCAATTCTCTATGGAATAATATCAAAAATAAATGCAACAGCTGAAAAATTCATTCATGCCAGAAATACGTGTTTGCACCTTTACAATGGCTTTTGTTCTAACATGTAGGCTTTAGCGGTTATTCACTGATTTCTTTGGCTCTCCATCTTTACTTGTAAACTTCATTAACACACTGGTGTTTTATACTGTTATGATCATTTAAACATTAAACAATAATAAAAAAAAACTAAAAACAACTTTGTTTGTGTACTTTTACTTTCATGGTAAGCCTTGTCCTTCAGGGCTTTATACTTAACTAGTTAGATAGTTCATATCTACATTTACAGGCATAAAAGTGGAATTTCATTTATTTTCTTATAAGCTTGTTTTTATAATGTGCACTGCTTCAAGAAATCATACGTTAAAAAAATTGCATCAACCCACTTCAGGCTGCAATTCATCCAGATAGAGTAGTAGCAGTGGTGTAGTCTACCTATTTGTAGTGGGTATACAAAGTCTCAAATCAGTAAATAATAATGATTTGAGGAGTTTTTTTAATCGAAACATTCGAGTATTTGTTTCAGCGTGTGCTGAATTAAAAATTTTAAATGTTAGCTTGGTGCATTAAAAAAACTTTAAAATAAATAAATAAGTGACGCTTAGCCGGGCGGGGAGTGGGATAGGCCAAGCCTGGCGACCCGCCAGGCCAATACAGCGCTGGGGGAAACACTGAATCCAACACAATGGGCAGCACATTGAACATTTTATAAGTGGTCAGAAACTTGTAAATAACTCATGAAAGAATAAAGTTACGTTTAAACCAAGCACACCATTGTTTTTCTGGTGAAATTACCAATACGTTTGATGTGTCACATGACCCTCTTCCTATTAAGATTAAAAAGATTAAAGATTAAAGCCATCAGTTTGTCACACACACTGGTGTGTGGTGAAAATTGTCCTCCGCATTTGACCCATCCCCATGGGGAGCGGTGAGCTGCAGACATGGCCGCGCTCGGGAACTTATTTGGTGGTTTAATCCCCCAATCCAACTATTGAAAAAACAAAAATTGGATCCAAGATGGCTGACTTCAAAATGGCCACCATGGTCACCACCCATCTTGAATTGTTTGTACCCTCACGTATACTAATGTGCCACAAACAGGATGTTAATATCACCAACCATTCCCATTTTATTAAGGTGTATCCATATAAATGGCCTGCCCTGTATACCAGTAGCATTTTTTTGCTGAAAAGCTCGTGGTAATAAATCATTGTGCTTATAGTGCCAACCACAGCCTTAGGTTATTTGTCAAAAAAACAAACAAACAAACAAACAAACAAAAAAAAAAACGCCCAAGCCCATAGTTGAAAGAGCACCCTGTGAACACCTGTGAACGTACACGCGTTTGTGTGTGTAAGGTTTCTCTATAGGAATGTCCAATAGTGAATGTGAGGGACCACAGACCTGCGCCCAAAGACATGGAGGATGAAGTAGATCCAAGGTCTGTCACTACTGTGGTCATTGAACACAACACTCAAGATCAAAGCTAAGCCACGCCCCCTTTGATGACATCATCATCACATTCCTTTAATAGGTGACACTTTGAGTCAAATTACTTTAGTTTCCTCTAAACCCAACAGTGAGTACACCTCTGTCTGTGAGATCGAACAGTTTTCAATACAGCTGAATTTTCACATCAATTCACTATGAAAACTAGACAACAGACCCAAGCAGCTTCTACCAGTCAGGAGAATACTGGAAACATGAAAACGCTTCAGAAACCCATTCTCAAGGAGTCTTTCAAAGCGAAAAAGGATGATTCGTTGTGTGAGAAACTGGAATTAAAAGCAGAAATTCGGTTTTTAAAGCAAAGTCTATCTGCTCAAAGGGATGTAAATAGCAGTGTAATGAAGGAACTTAGAAAGTTACTGAATCAGCCTGTCATGAAGAATACAAAGAATTTCCTTCCAGAAAAACAAAAAATTCCCCTGGAAGATTATCTGAGACGTCCTATGGAGCCAAACACTCGACCTCCATCAGACAAAAACAGTTTATTACAGCAACTGGAACAGTCAAGCATGAAAGAAGAGAAAATGTGTGAACAACTTAAAGAATTTCAAGACAAATGCAAAACTCTAGTGGCTCAATTGGCAGATTGCAATACAAATGCACTCAAACAGGGCCCTAATCTTAAGGCATTTGATAAAAAACTAGATAAATTGTTTAAAGAAGTAAAAGATACTAAAATGAGGGAGTCTAAATTACAGTTACAGCTTAAGGAAACACAGGAAAAACAAAAAAATATGATTCAAACGCAAAATAAAGTCAAGAAGTGTGAGAAAGCTGTTGATAAACTACCAGCAACCGTGGAGGAACATGACAAAAGTCAGAAAACTTCACATGTTTCAGAAAACAGGACTCCAGCTAAAAGCAACAAGAACCTTAAACGTAAGATGGACGATGGAGAGGAATCTTCAGCAGATACCATAGGGGAAATAAATGTAGAACGACCCAAAAAGAAAATTAAAAGGGATCTGAAAAAGGAAGTCCCTCTGGGAGACAAATTAGAGGATTGTCCATTAATAAAACTGCTGTCAGATCTGGAATTTGATAAACAAGCGTTTCAAAAACTGAATCAAGCATTGATTCAAGAGTATAACTTCGAGTCACGGCTTAAAGAAATTGAGCAGAAACAAAATAATATTATTCAACTACAAAACAAAGTCAGTAATTGTGACAAAAACAGGAACTTAAAACGTAAGATGGACGATGGAGAGGAATCTTTAACAGGTACCAGAGGGAAAATAAACGAAGAAAGACCCATAAAGAAAATTAAAAGGAATCTGAAAAAGGAAGTCCCTTTGGGAGAGGAATTAGAAGTTTGTTCTACAAATAAGACAAAACTGCCATCTAATCTGACAGATTTAGGTAACAAACACGAAGACTTGTTTAAAGAACTGAATGAAGCAAAGATTTGCGAGTCGAACTTAGAGTTATGGCTTAAGGAAATTCACGTAAAGCAAGCTTACATTATTCAACAACAAAATGTAATTCAGAATCGGGACAAAGACATCGTGAAACTCCAGGCAACAGTGGAGGAACTCGATAAAAGCAAGAAAACGTTAAAACCTGTTGCTCCAGAGGAGAAAACTGCAGTTAAAAGCAAAAAGACTCTAAAACAAACGGGGAACGATGAACAGGATTTTTCAGCTGACCCCAGGGGGTCGCTTGATTTAGAGAAACCCATAAAGACAATTAAAAAGAATGCCAGAAACGGGGGTACTCTGGTAACAAAACTGGAGGATTGTACCCCAAATGAGTTAAAACTGCAAACTAATGTTGAAGATTTAGAGAAAAATAATGAGAATTTGTTTAAAGAGCTGCAGGGTGCTAACGCCAGAGAGCCTAAACTAATATTAAGGCTAAAAAAAACCACGGAAAGACCAAAAAATCTTCTTCCAGTGCAAATTGTCAGTAAGAATGGCGACAAAGAAATAATTAAGCAACAGCCAACAACAGAGACACTAAAAGAGACATCTGAACATCTCCCATCAAATACAAAAATCAACAAGCACCTAAAACACAGAAGTTTTCAGGTGATACCACGGGGGAGCTTGGTTCTCAGCTTCAGGCTGAAAGAGCCTTAAACTATTGATTGAGGGTCATGTGAGGAAAAGTTAGTTAGAGCTGATTAAGAGTTAGTTTGCAATATGCACAAAGCACATGCCTGTGTGCGTCCACGTAACCTTACCTGAGCTTCCCAACAATCAGTGTTAACACATGAAGCACGTAGAAGCCAGAAATGCACTCACTCAATTAAAGAAAACCTAAAAGTTAGGACAACAGGAAAATGTTGTTCTGTTTATTCACCACTATATCTCCCAAATGGTCACGTTTATAAAATACTGTGAAATATCTCATAACATAATAAGCAGTTGTGTACATTTGAGATTTAAATCAAATCAAAGCTGCAGCAATAGTGATGCCAGTCACTGGCCATTTCTCAATACTCAAGGACACTAGTATGTTCTTGTGTACTTGACAAGTATTTTCTTGGCTAGGACACCAGAAAGTCTGTTCTGCTGAGGACGAGGACGNAGCGCAATGCATTATGGGAAACATTGCTGTCCCAAGTCCGCAGAAGGACGCATCAGTGCATCCTCGATACAATGGGCGGAGCAAGAACATATCCGGGAACTTATGTATTTAGGATTGGAACAGTACTTGGACCATCATTGATGACGTTTCACAAGGATGGGAGTACACAAGTACAGACAAGTACGCATATTGAGAAACGGCCACTGAGTGTAGATAGAATATAAATACTTTAAAGAGGACTTATGTCTTTCTGTCAGACTCATTATTTAACAAATTTCAACTAATATTTGTGTCATGGGCGGTGGCTAGGGGTTGCTATAGCAACGGCAAGATTGGGCCCAGCAACGGCTTAGCAACCCCAACTCTTGAACCCCCCTCCTTCCCTGGCGCACATGATTTGGAATCGTAGGACGGCCAAGGAAGATCCTGCCTTTCTCGCCTCTGATTGGCTAGAAGGGCTCTCCTATGATTGGCTATTTCATTTAGCAGCAAACCGTCTTCCCTCCCTAAGTGCAGACTGTCCTCCTGCCACCAACAGAACAGCTGTTTGGGGGAGTTTTGTAAAGAAAATGCAAATTTAGCAATATAACCTTTTTGTTATGTTTTGAAAAAGTTTTTTTTCTGTTCCTTTTATAAAAAAAACTGAAATACGTAAAATGTGAACTTATATCTTGTTGCATTTATCACAATGTTGGATTTACTCTGTTGACTGTCAAGCATTGAGGTTAGCGGAGTACATAGGCTATGTGTGCCTTAGAATAATGAAAACTGGTGAAAAATAGGTCTAAATCATAATCAGCTTTGATTAAATTTCAATTAAATGATACACATTTAAACAGATGATGAGAGATGTGTTCTAACTTGCAAACAGCCTTAATCTATGAAAGTGAAAACATAAGCCTATAGTAATGTAGGGGTGGGACTCGATTAAAAAAATTAATCTAATTAATTAGAGGCTTTGTAATTAATTAATCTTGATTAATCGCATTTTAATCGTTCAAGAAATTTTGAAATGTTAGCTTGGTGCATTAAAGAAACTTTAAAATAAATAAATAAGTGACGCTTAGCCTGGCGGGGGGTGGGGTAGGCCAAGCCTGGCGACCCGCCAGGCCAATATAGCGCTGGGGGAAACACTGAATCCAACACAATGGGCAGCACATTGAACATTTTATAAGTGGTCAGAAACTTGTAAATAACTCATGAAAGAATAAAGTTACGTTTAAACCAAGCACACCATTGTTTTTCTGGTGAAATTACCAATACGTTTGATGTGTCACATGACCCTCTTCCTATTAAGATTAAAATGATTAAAGATTAAAGCCATCAGTTTGTCACACACACTGGTGTGTGGTGAAAATTGTCCTCCGCATTTGACCCATCCCCATGGGGAGCGGTGAGCTGCAGACATGGCCGCGCTCGGGAACTTATTTGGTGGTTTAATCCCCCAATCCAACTATTGAAAAAACAAAAATTGGATCCAAGATGGCCGACTTCAAAATGGCCACCATGGTCACCACCCATCTTGAATTGTTTGTACCCTCACGTATACTAATGTGCCACAAACAGGATGTTAATATCACCAACCATTCCCATTTTATTAAGGTGTATCCATATAAATGGCCCGCCCTGTATAACAGTAGCATTTTTTTGCTGAAAAGCTCGTGGTAATAAATCATTGTGCTTATAGTGCCAACCACAGCCTTAGGTTATTTGTCAAAAAAACAAACAAACAAACAAAAAAAAAATAAAAACGCCCAAGCCCATAGTTGAAAGAGCACCCTGTGAACACCTGTGAACGTACACGCGTTTGTGTGTGTAAGGTTTCTCTATAGGAATGTCCAATAGTGAGTGTGAGGGACCACAGACCTGCGCCCAAAGACATGGAGGATGAAGTTGATCCAAGGTCTGTCACTACTGTGGTCATTGAACACAACACTCAAGATCAAAGCTAAACCACGCCCCCTTTGATGACATCATCACATTCCTTTAATAGGTGACACTTTGAGTCAAATTACTTTAGTTTCGTCTAAACGCAACTGTGAGTACACCTCTGTCTGTGAGATCGAACAGTTTTCAATACAGCTGAATTTTCACATCAATTCACTATGAAAACTAGACAACAGACCCAAGCAGCTTCTACCAGTCAGGAGAATACTGGAAACATGAAAACGCTTCAGAAACCCATTCTCAAGGAGTCTTTCAAAGCGAAAAAGGATGATTCGTTGTGTGAGAAACTGGAATTAAAAGCAGAAATTCGGTTTTTAAAGCAAAGTCTATCTGCTCAAAGGGATGTAAATAGCAGTGTAATGAAGGAACTTAGAAAGTTACTGAATCAGCCTGTCATGAAGAATACAAAGAATTTCCTTCCAGAAAAACAAAAAATTCCCCTGGAAGATTATCTGAGACGTCCTATGGAGCCAAACACTCGACCTCCATCAGACAAAAACAGTTTATTACAGCAACTGGAACAGTCAAGCATGAAAGAAGAGAAAATGTGTGAACAACTTAAAGAATTTCAAGACAAATGCAAAACTCTAGTGGCTCAATTGGCAGATTGCAATACAAATGCACTCAAACAGGGCCCTAATCTTAAGGCATTTGATAAAAAACTAGATAAATTGTTTAAAGAAGTAAAAGATACTAAAATGAGGGAGTCTAAATTACAGTTACAGCTTAAGGAAACACAGGAAAAACAAAAAAATATGATTCAAACGCAAAATAAAGTCAAGAAGTGTGAGAAAGCTGTTGATAAACTACCAGCAACCGTGGAGGAACATGACAAAAGTCAGAAAACTTCACATGTTTCAGAAAACAGGACTCCAGCTAAAAGCAACAAGAACCTTAAACGTAAGATGGACGATGGAGAGGAATCTTCAGCAGATACCATAGGGGAAATAAATGTAGAACGACCCAAAAAGAAAATTAAAAGGGATCTGAAAAAGGAAGTCCCTCTGGGAGACAAATTAGAGGATTGTCCATTAATAAAACTGCTGTCAGATCTGGAATTTGATAAACAAGCGTTTCAAAAACTGAATCAAGCATTGATTCAAGAGTATAACTTCGAGTCACGGCTTAAAGAAATTGAGCAGAAACAAAATAATATTATTCAACTACAAAACAAAGTCAGTAATTGTGACAAAAACAGGAACTTAAAACGTAAGATGGACGATGGAGAGGAATCTTTAACAGGTACCAGAGGGAAAATAAACGAAGAAAGACCCATAAAGAAAATTAAAAGGAATCTGAAAAAGGAAGTCCCTTTGGGAGAGGAATTAGAAGTTTGTTCTACAAATAAGACAAAACTGCCATCTAATCTGACAGATTTAGGTAACAAACACGAAGACTTGTTTAAAGAACTGAATGAAGCAAAGATTTGCGAGTCGAACTTAGAGTTATGGCTTAAGGAAATTCACGTAAAGCAAGCTTACATTATTCAACAACAAAATGTAATTCAGAATCGGGACAAAGACATCGTGAAACTCCAGGCAACAGTGGAGGAACTCGATAAAAGCAAGAAAACGTTAAAACCTGTTGCTCCAGAGGAGAAAACTGCAGTTAAAAGCAAAAAGACTCTAAAACAAACGGGGAACGATGAACAGGATTTTTCAGCTGACCCCAGGGGGTCGCTTGATTTAGAGAAACCCATAAAGACAATTAAAAAGAATGCCAGAAACGGGGGTACTCTGGTAACAAAACTGGAGGATTGTACCCCAAATGAGTTAAAACTGCAAACTAATGTTGAAGATTTAGAGAAAAATAATGAGAATTTGTTTAAAGAGCTGCAGGGTGCTAACGCCAGAGAGCCTAAACTAATATTAAGGCTAAAAAAAACCACGGAAAGACCAAAAAATCTTCTTCCAGTGCAAATTGTCAGTAAGAATAGCGACAAAGAA
>SSNS01000822.1:0-11606 GCA_006937985.1 Aphyosemion australe
CATACAGGTGTGGAGCGCCCAAAGGTGTAACAGAGACTAATTAACAGAGGAAATAATGAACGAGGAAAGAAAGAGGAGAGACATGGTCGGAGACGCTGCCGGCCGGACCCAGGGATTCCCCCCATGAGCTGCTCACGTAGTGTGACCAAATATGGTTACTTGAGGGTGTTTCTGTATGTAAATAATGAGTGCGTGTGCGTGCGTCCGGCCGGCAGCTTCTCCGACCATGTCTCTCCTGAACATAATACTGATAGTAAATGTAGCCAAAATAATTTAAATACAACGTTGAGGTCACGGAGAATCGAACCAGGTTCAGAAAGAGAAAACAACACCTTAGACCACAGCATTAACCACTACACTACGAAGAACAACTTGGAAATAAGAAAGAAGATGTACATGATATCGATAATAAAGAACGTCATGGCGCAGTGTAGAACGTGCATTGGGATGATCTGTCCACAATTGGACACGCATATTTTACGTGTGCTATTTTCTCCCTCGTGGTAGAGGTAAACTGGCAGCATGCCCTACAGAGACCAGGCTGTTATCTGCGGACAGGTCGAGCTCTGACTCCTGCGGTCAGATGCAATAGTAAACGGCTTTTGAATCTCCGAAAACACCCCAGTGAATTAAAAAGTAGGCTCATTTCTAACCTTGTGACTTCATTAATGGAATTTTAATGTTTAATTTCTCGCCTAAAAACATCTTAAAACGTATTTTAGAGTCAAGTATTAGTATAAAATGAACAACTTCTTAATTTCTGAATAGAGCTTCACTGTAGCGCATACTAGTGGACAGAAACGGTATTACAAAAACACATACTTAGAAAATTTACGAGTGAAAAAACACATTTTTCCTCTTGCCTTCCAGGGCTGAGTGAGCAAGGAAAAAAAAAAAACACTTAGAAAATTTACGAGTGAAAAAACACATTTTTCCTCTTGCCTTCCAGGGCTGAGTGAGCAAAGAAAAAAAAAAAAAAAAAAAAAAAAACTTAGAAAAATGCCACAAGAAAAAATATTTTTTTTCATTTTGCCTTTCTGGGCTTAGTAAAAAATAAAAAATAAAAAAGACTTAGAAAAATTCCACAAGAAAAAAATTTTTTTTTTCATTTTGCCTTTCTGGGCTTAGTAAAAAATAAAAAATAAAAAAGACTTAGAAAAATTTCACAAGAAAAAAAATATTTTTTCCGTTGCCTTTCAGGGCTTCCGTAGAAGGGCCTTGGTCAGGGAGGTGACCAATAACCCGATGGTCACTTTGTCAGAGCTCCAGCAGTCCTCTGTGGAGAGAGGAGAACCTTCCAGAAGGACAACCATCTCTGCAGCTAGGGCTGCTCGATTATGGCAAAAATGATAATCACGATTATTTTGACTGAAATTGAGATCTCGATAATTTAAGATGGTTTTTTTATTTAAAGATTGTCAAAAAATAAATATAAAAAAGTGCAAATTCTGATAACAACAGTGCAAATGTTTTGTAATATAAAAATAAAGAAAAAATATAAACATCTATGTTTAAGTGAACTTCAACATACTGCATAATAATTATGCATTTCAAACATCAAGGCAAGTTGTATAGCTACACAATGCACTATGATATCAAACTGACTTTCAGGTATGTAAATTAAAGTTGCTGCCTGAACAAAAAGAAAATGAAACACTAATTAGTAACTTTTAAAATAAACAAATAGAAACTAGTAGGCCCAAGTCCCATAATATCTCAGTCTGGCTCAACAATGCATGGCTCCTGCAACCTCTTAAAGGCTTTTAGCCAAAAACACCAGTCTATTACATGATCAGGCTTCAAAGATGCACGCAAGCAGTTGACAACATTTCCACCAGTGCAGAAGACCCTTTCTGATGAGGCACTTGTGGCTGAGATGCAAAGATATTTCTTTGCCAGGATGGAGAGTCATGGGAAGAGCTTCTGTGATAGCTTTCACCATGTCCAGTGTCCCTGCCTGGAGGTAGGCCTGAAGCTCAAAAGCTATGGACTGGCCTCGTTGTAGAGCGTGTTCTGCACCTGGAGCTGTGCTGTCAGGGACCTTGAAGAAGGTGCTTAGGTCCTTCTTCCTCTTCTTTTGGTTTGATGCACCAATATCAGCAACCTCAGCATCACCAACAGCTGTCTCCATCACTGCAGCCTCCTTAAAGAGGACAAACATAAAAGGACAGCAACACAGAATGAGGAACCTGTTTTATCAGGTCTCTGGTTTGGCGTTTTAAAATCCAATCCTAAAATTATGAATAATATAAATAATACTAGTTTTTTAATTATTACATATATTCACTTTAATTCTTTACTGTCAAATGTGTTTAATTTTGTATTAATATTAATTTGATGTTTAGGATAGTTATATTTACCATAATGGTCTTCATTTCTATTGTCAGTCTGGCTTTTACTGACTCTTGGCTGACATATCTCAGTTTGAACCTTGGGTCCAGGGCAGTGGCCACGTCGAGCATCTCTTGTGTTGGTGGGTCGCCATACTTTTCATTTAGGTACTCCAGTATTCTCCTCTTGATGCATTTTGAGAGGTCCGTGTCATCATCTTGCTCAGCCAAAATCGAGTTGTTAAAGAGGTGGAGTGTTGGTTTTACAAAAGACACACTCACATACCTCTCTCCAGAAAGTGCATCAGTGAATTCAACCAGAGGACCTAGGGTCTTGTTGATGGCCTCAAGAACATCAATGTCCTGCCACAAGGGGATGAGGCGCCTGGTTCCTCGATCTTGCTAGAGGACGTGGGTGATGGCCTTCTGCTGCTCGAGGATTCTAGAAACCATGGCCTGCCTAGATCCCCATCTGGTTGGACATTCAGTCTTTAAGGAGTGGTCAGGCAGTTTCAGGTTCTTCAGTTCTTTCTTTTTTTCCAACTGAATGAAAAGGTGCTGACCACTTTCTTGCAGACCCTCATTGCACGCTCAATCCTGTGATCTTTCATGGCCCTTTCTATAACACCATAAAAATATAAGAATTATCAGGATGTTTATAATTTTCTTGTGTGTGTGTGTGTGTGTGTGTGTGTGTGTGTGAGTAAGAATAATTGCTGGTAACTTATTTATGTGTTTACATAAGGCATACAATTAATTATGTGTTTCTTTAAATGATTGAATAAATTTGTAGTGTTGCTCTGTGGTGCAGCTACGACAGCGTAGCAAAGTTTACACATTATTGCTACTTGATCCACGTCTGACTCCGCGAACCCATAATGTTTCCACACCACTGAAGTCGTTTTACCTCTCTTTTCCACCAACGGCTTTCTTTCTTCAGTCATTATCCTCTCATCTCCTAATAACTTCTGCCTAGCATTCCTCAAGTCTTCTCACTTGAGACGTGTTCACAGCAGCTCGCACTGAAATGGAAAGTGGTTGGGGCTGTGAGAGGTGCGCTCGATTTGCCACACGGAGCAGCGCGAGAGTAAACCCACGATGGAGGAGCTAATAATCGGCTCAGTCAGTTTTAATGATCGTTGAAAACCCAGATCGTAATTGAGATTAAAATTCGATTAATTGAGCAGCCCTATCTGCAGCAATCCACCAATCAGGCCTGTATGGTAGAGTGGCCAGACGGAAGCCTCTCCTTAGTAAAAGGCACATGGCAGCCTGTCTGGAGTTTGCCAAAAGGCAAAAAAGTGGAACAAGTGAAGCGCTGTGAATACTTTCTGGATGCACTGTAAATATATATACATTTATATATATATACATTCTCTGACAAACCATTAAAGCAACCCAAACCTCTGTCAGTGGTTAGAGCTCCTGACATTACATTTAAACAGTCATTTTTTAGACCCTGAAGATGGTTAATCCACTGATCAAATGATCTTCTATTACTGTGGCCTCCAAAATCCATTCTTCCCCTTTAGCAGAAATAATGTTTAGTATATCAAAGGCAACGCTGGCCATCTGAATCACTTTCATTCTGACAAAATGAATAGAATTGCATCTGCTCTTGATTTTATGAAGGTAAATTTGACAACACAATGAACATAATGGTAAACCAACATGAAAAGGTGACTTTTTGACTTTTTTGCTTCATAATATCAATGAATTTCCAGGAGACAAGTTTAAACGAGTTACCTTTGTGAAAAGAAATCATAAAGCCAAACCTCCAACAGTTTATGTTTTAGTCGCTTCGTGTCAAATTTAGAAGAAACCACAGTCAGAACTAAACACTGGTACAATGTATCATGAAGAGAGCTGAAGAAACCAGCAAGCATCAAGGAATGAGATAAATGGATTTTTATTTATTTCCATGCATTTCCCAAACTGAGAGCTGGGCTCGTAAAAATGTAGTTTAATCAGGTTGTACAACTGCAACTTTACAAGTTATTGAGTATTTAATCAAAAGGAAGATGGCGTTAGCAGAACTCCAGTCATTAAATATTTTATTGAGTATTAGGATGTGTGTCTTTACACTAGATGATCTTTAAAGTAAGTCCATTTTTAATTCATATGTTATGTGTTGTTGCCTAATTACAGTTTTTTTCAATTGCTAAAACTCAAAAAGCAAAATTGAGGCACAATTTTCACAACCTCTACTTCTGTTCCCAATCGCTTGACTCAATTTATCACTACTCAAGATATCCTTATCATATTAGAACTCATTTTCCTCCTTTACACTCTGATGTCAATTTCAGATTTCCTTGCTGTCAAAACACAGCACACAATTATCAGGTTCACACACACTTCTCACATAAATCATCAAAGCTTCAATCAACAACACACAAATATTCAAATCTCTAAACTTTCGGGTCTGTCGACCAATTCGCAATCAGGGACTGCAGCATAAAAGGAGGCTTGACGCTCTGTTGTGTTTGATGAGCAATGGAGAACAGAGACAACAGAGAAGGAGAGGGGTACGTATGGAAGTAGGAGGAGGAGCAGGAGGAGGACAGGGAAGGGGAGGAGGAGGAGGAGGAGAAAGAGGAGGTGGATGGGGAGGAGGAGGAGAAAGAGGAGGAGGAGAAAGAGGAGGACGGAGAAGGGGAGGAGGAGGACATCGCCTGAGATGTTGACGAGGCCCTCTGGCCAGACAGAGACCGGAGGCATGATGCCCCATGAATATGTTTGAATGGGAGAGGGGGTTAAAAATAAAGTGTTTTGTCTCTAAATGTGTGTGTGTCTAATGTTTGTCTATGAGAGAAGTGGGCATTGAAATAGATTCAATGTGTTCCATTTCTCTAATTGTGTTTTCAGTTTTGCTCTTCAGTGTTCTTTCCATGCTTGGTAGTGTTCTGCCAAATGCTACTTGTGTTTATTCAATGAATAGTATGTGTGTGTCATGTGAAAATATGGCTGTGTTTACCAAATGAAAACATGTGTTCCATTTTGTTAATATGTTATGAGATTTGATGGCAGTTGTTTTGCAAAGGGATGCCAGGGTTTAGCAATTTGTGTGTGATGTTTGGGGTTTTGTGTTTGCAGTTTTGAAAGAAACGTAAAGTTTCGACAAACTCGCATTTTAGCAATCGAAAAAAACTGTAACAGGAGGCAATGGACGCCTTATTGGTTTGTGACAGAAAGATTAGTGGGGGTGAAGTTTTACAGCTCTTATTCACTGGTTTTCTTCCAATAAATCTGCTGTGGTCTAGCCTGGCAAGCCATCCTATATATGTGAATATATAGTCTGGCCACGAACCATTGACGGCTCTCAATCATGAGGCAGGATCTACGGTTGTCTTTCAAAATGCCTGCACGCAATTGGATAGCGCTAGGACCAATCAGAGTGATGAACAACGGAACGTAATCACGGCAACGGAAAAGCGGGAGGCATTAATGGCGTCTAACATCAATGATTTCTGTCGTTTTTGTATAAAAACATGTGAATATCAGGTGTACTGGGACATTGCACTACTTTGTTTGACAAAACTAAGAAGCCGCTAAGTATAGCCGACAGACTTACACACGTTGGAGTCTAAATAATCCAATGTTGATGACAAAGCCGTTTCAAACGAACGTGTTTCCTGAGTTGCCGCCATATTGCTTGGGTTCGCGGCCGCAGCGCTGACGTCATCAGCTACTCCCGCTCTGTGATTGGCCCAAAATATAGAGCGCTGTGATTGGCCCAACCAAAACTATAGTGAGCTGTGATTGGACAGCCACAGGCTGCGAGGGTTCCAATGAAGCGTGGTCTAGTTCACTAGGCTAGCTGTGGTCTTGAGCAGGAATTAATGTGTGCCATGAGTCGTTTCCTGTGGACAAAAAGCTCTGGTTCTCCTTTTTAGTGGACAGATGTTTTGTCAGAGGAGTGGAGGATGATTACAAGTCTTACTCATTAATATTCATGATATGCAAACACCTCACCTCTGATTGGCTTCCAGCAACGTTGCTCTTCCTCTGCCTTCGTTTGCTCTTCTTTTTTGGGTAAAAAATGCAACGTTGATGTTTTATCTCCACAAATAACACAAGCTCAAACATGTTCCGCCATGTTGTGGAGTTGCTAATGCTAATGGTTAGCTTCTACCCGCCGAGACGTGCTCTGCTCTCTCCTGGATGCTAAATCAAAAACAGCAAACCAAGATGGGTGAAGCCATAAATGCAAATTTTCCACTGTAGCGTGGAAGGCATTGGCCTTTTCTCATCCGGTCGTTCCACCGTCTATTAAAAAAAGAACAAGTATTATATCAGTGAATGAGACATTTAAGCATATGTGTAGGGTGATGCACTTTGTAGATCTCTGGTTACCGTCTCAGCAGCAGCTGCAGCAGTGTTATCTGTATCACGCTTATGAAAGTACATTTAGATTCAAATGATTATTCCGATGACTATCTAGCTCACTTCAGTTAGAGAAAAACACGATGAGGGTCTTTTAGATGTATTGATAGATTAAGTGCAAATCTGTCAACGTCTGTCCCACGTTACCTAACCCACTAGTCTAGTATAAAAATACTCAAGATAAAAAAATAAAAGGATAGATAAGTGAGTGGATATAATATAAAGTTTAATAGCAGAGGAAATGCAGCAGGAATGAACTTTTAGTCTGAAAAAGGATCCTTGATCACTTGTTTTCATTTATTTCAAAATCATTTAATTATTTTGTGTTTATTACATTTAAGCTAGTTTCTAGACAGAGGCTTGTGTAGGTTATTATAATCCTCTAGGATTAAAAGCTGTTTCTGATAAAAGTCCAAGTCCAGACTGGTAAACACTTCAAACTGACTCAGAAAAAACGCTGAGTTCTTGGAAACATCTTTAAAGTTTCACAGAGGCCGACAGTTGCTGTAATTATGTATGAACTAAATGTGTGTTTGAGGGTTACTGTGACTCAGTTCACCCAGCTGAAGCAGCAGAGAGAGAGAGAGAGAGATTGTGAGAGGGACTGAGAGGGAGAGAGAGCAAGTGTTTGAGAGAGAGAGAGAGAGTGAGGAAGAGAGAAAGTGAGGAAGAGCGAGAGAGAGAGAGAGAGAGAGAGAGAGAGAGAGAGAGAGAGAGAGCAAGTGTTCGAGAGAGAGAGAGAAAGAGAGAGAGAGGAAGAGAGAAAGTGAGTAAGAGCGAGAGAGAGGGAGACAGATAGAGCCAGAGAGAGAGAGAGTGAGAGAGAGCGAGAGAAAGAGAAAGAGTGAGAAAGTGAGAGAGAACGAGAGAGAAAGAATGAGAAAGAGAAAGCACAAGAGTGAGAAAGAATGAGAGAGCGAGAGAGTGAGAAAGAGCGAGAGTGACAGTGAGAGAGAAAGAACGAGAGAGAGAGAAAGAACGAAAGAACGAGAGAGAGAGAAAGAACGAAAGAACGAGAGAGAGAGAAAGAACGAAAGAACGAGAGAGAGAGAGAAAGAACGAAAGAACGAGAGAGAGAAAGAAATAGAGAGAAAGTGTGAGAGAGAACGAGAGAGAGAGAGAGAGAGAGAGAGAGAGAGAGAGAGAGAGAGAGAGAGAGAGAGAGAGAGAGAGAGAGAGAGAGAGAGAGAGAGAGAGAGAGAGAGAGAGAGAGAGACCAGGAAGAAAATCCCACTGAGATCTTTTTCAAGGGAGACCTGGTCAAGGTGGGCAGCAGCAAGCATCACACAAAGTTACAAAAACAAATTTCACATTTAAAAAGCAGATGTAGACAACAAAACATAAATATGAAAAATGATAAGCAATCTATTCTAAATTAAACACTTACATGCCATGGAGATGCCGTGGCCTCAAGATTTCTAACACTCAACGACATGAACTCTGTCTATTTTCCAGTCGGCCTGCAGTCCGTTCCAGGGTGCTGAGTGGACAAAAGCTCTTTAGCCAAGTTCAGTGCGTGTGAATGGAACAGAAAGCAACAAGTATTCTAGCAGACAGAGAATAGCAACTAGCGTTTTTCATTTCCAGAAGGGAACATATGCAGGAAGGCAGCAGTCCAAGTATTTCCTTGTATATAAATCTGTATAAGTGAGTCTGCTGGTCAAAGCAGACCATCCTACCTGAGAGTATCACTCACAGTGGTGAGTCAGAAATGCATGGTTAGTGATGAACCTCAGAGCAGCATGATACACAGCAGAAGCATTCATGTATAAAATATCTCCATAAAATGTTGCAGCAACAAGTCGCTTCTTTGCAATTTAAAGAAAAACAACTTATTTTGAAAATAAAAAGTTTTGACTTCAGCTTCTTCACAAGATTCTCTACATGAGGTTTGAAGGTGAAACTCACACTGGAGGAGGGGGAACCATTTTTGATACAACGTTGAGTGTGTTGTGTTTTAAATTTTTAATTGTTCGCTATTTCATCAGTCATGCTTTTCGAACACAGGTAGAGGTTGTGTCACTGTTATGTGCATAAACCCATGCTGTCCGATCCTGATCCTCTGGGGTCCTAGTCAGCATGTTTTAGTTGTTTCTATGTTCCAACACACCTGATTCAGTGGCAGTGGCGGCTGGTGAATTTTTTTTTTGGGTGGGGCGCATTTTTTTTATTTTTATTTTTTTATGTTAGTTCTTGTGAATGGTTTTTATCTTGAGAGGCGCTATATAAACGATCGTTATTTACTTTATTTATAGGTCAGTTTTTCAGATGCGCTAACCACATATCACCACTAGGGAACGCCAAATTACCATTCTTATGCGTCACACAACTTGAAATCTACGGACTTTGTTGCTAAGTTAGCAACAAAGTTGTTCCAAAAACATGCTTCATATTCACCAATATATGCAAACCTCACACACACTAAACGGGAAGAGGCTCTTTTAAACGATAGAATCCACGTTTTCTACCTCAACACCACCCAATGACTGCTAAATGAAAAGCAAAACAAAGCTATTTTCATGAAGTCAAAAGCTAAATTCTGTCTTACCGTGCTGGTCAACATAATCCATCTAATAGTAAAAAATCCACTTGGTTCATAGAATCCAATGATAAAAAGATGAAACTACTAGTTTTCTCCATAGTCAACGTTAGCAGTGGCTCCACAACAACAAAGGACGTGAACTAGCCTGTGGAGAAATTTCCGGTTCTGTCTGGGCTGGGTGAGCTGACCAATCAGCATCCTCCTCCTGATCTGAGCAGACTCCCCCGTTTGCTTGCGATCGCAACCATATGCGCCCAACAGCTCTCCTATTCCTTGTCGTTGGGGATCCAGCGCGCCTGCGCCAATTAGCCCGTATTAAGTCAATGGTAAAGATTGTTGCGCCCGCGAGAGGACACGTGACAGGAAGTACGTCGACGTTTCAGCCGTGTTAAAAGTATGAACTTTATTAAACTACAATTAAATGCAGATTACACACAGCACTTACAGCCCATAAGGTGTATAGATCGTTTAGTTTAAATTTTATGTTTTTTTAAATACATTTTGTGATTCCTCTCTTCTTCTTCCTCTTCCTGTGAGACTGGTGGGGCGGCGCCCTAGCGCCCCCTATGGACGAGCCGCCACTGTTCAGTGGTTGAATCACCTGTTCAGCAGAAAATATGCAGAAGCCCGTGGATTACAGTTTTTTACAGACGCTAGGACCCATTTCTCAATACTTAGGTCACGTTTGCAAAACTCTACATACAGTGTGCACAACAGAAGTATATGTTGGCTAAACTGAGGATCAATTATCATTGTTTTGGCACAAAACTGAAGAACTGATTGGCTGAACCTGTGGTAAGGCATTACGTCACTTCCTGTTTCAGTGCTTGCACTCAGTGTAGCTGTTCGGTGTTTGTGGCTTGCTAAAATTGGTTTGATTTCTCCGTACTGAGACATTTTTGAGTTCTTGTAGTACATAAGCACGCGAAAACACACATTTCCTGTTGCACCTAGCGTTTAGGGAACCCTTTGAGTTCGCACGCAGTATTATTTGGTGTGAAAGGTTGTTTGCCTAGTTAGCTTAGCCTCGGCGCGGCTATGGCTACTTCTGTCTCTCCCTCTCCGTCTCCTATCTCTTGCTCTGTGTGTCAGATGTTTAGTTACTCCTCTGCCTCCTTTAGTGATAATGGTACGTGTAATAAATGTAGCATTTTTGTAGCTTTGGAGGCGAGGGTGTCAGAATTGGAGGCCCGGCTCCGCGCTGTTGAAAAACCTGTAGATAGCCGTAGCTACTTAGCTAGCGCGGGGCTAACTAGATCAGAACCACCCCGTAGCGGTCCTCCAGTAGAACCCGAGCAGCCGGGACCTCAGGCCGGCTGGGTGACTGTACGTAAGAAGCATAGAACCCAGCCCGTGGGACACCACCAACCCGTCCACGTTTCAAACAGATTTTCCCCACTCGGTGACGCACCCACTGAGAAGCCGACTCTGGTTATAGGTAGCTCCATAGTCAGAAACGTGGCATTAGAGACTCCAGCAACCATAGTCAAATGTTTGCCAGGGGCCAGAGCGGGCGACATTAAATCCTACCTGAAACTGCTGGCTAAGGATAAGCGTAAATACAGTAAGATTGTTATTCACGCTGGCGGTAATGACACCCGGTTACGCCAATCGGAGGTCACTAAAATTAATGTTGCTTCGGTGTGTAAGTTTGCCAAAACAATGTCGGACTCCGTAATTTTCTCTGGCCCCCTGCCTGACCGGACCAGTGACGACATGTTTAGCCGCATGCTGTCCTTCAACCGCTGGTTGTCTAGGTGGTGTCCCGAAAACAACGTGGGCTACATTGATAATTGGAAAACTTTTTGGGGAAAACCTGGTCTGATCCGAAGAGACGGCATCCATCCCACTTTGGATGGTGCAGCTCTTCTTTCTAGGAATATGGCCAATTTTATTAGTCCTCCCTGACAACCCAGGGTCCAGACCAGGAAGCAGAGTGGTAGTTTAACCCTCCCCTCTGCAGCTTCTGTACTGTTACCCACCCACTCCCCCATCCAGACAGTGTCCTGCCCACGGCCAGAATCAAACAGATTAAAGATCAGGCTTAATAGAGCAAATCATGATAATCTCATAAAAATAAAAACAAACTCTACTGAACAGAAAACTAGAACAATTAAATGTGGTTTATTGAACATTAGATCTATCTCTTCAAAGACTTTATTAGTTAATGATTTGATTTGTGATAATCAGATTTCTCTGTTTTGTCTCACAGAATCCTGGCTGCAGCAAGAGGACTATGTTAGTTTAAATGAGTCGACTCCTTCTAATTATTTAAATCATCATATTGCTCGTAGTACAGGACGAGGAGGAGGAGTAGCAACCATCTTTCATTCAGATTTATTAATCAGTCC
>SSNS01000822.1:17451-144951 GCA_006937985.1 Aphyosemion australe
GTGTGTGTGTGTGTGTGTGTGTGTGTGTGTGTGTGTGTGTGTGTGTGTGTGTGTGTGTGTGTGTGTGTGGGTGTGGGGTGTGCCTGTGCCTGCTCTGTCTTCTCAACCCCCAGTGAGCCGTAGCGGATGGCTGCTCATACTGAGCCAGGATCCTCTGGAGGTTTCTTCCTGTTAAAAGGGAGTTTTCCTTCCCACTGTCGCTAAATGCTTGCTTAGTATGAGGATTGTACCAACACAATGACACTAGTCAGTGTCTTGATGCAATCTGCTGGGTCCCTTATATAGGAAACTTTTTTACTGATTGGCTTATGAACTGAACTGTATTGAAATGTTTACTTTGTGAAGTGCCTTGAGACGACTCTTGTCGTGATTTGGCGCTATATAAATAAACTGAATTGAAATGCATTCAATGACTATCTCTCAAATGTCATGAATTTTTTTCTCACTCAGACACAACAACTGCTAAAAATCATTGTACCAACAGGCCATTTTGCACGTGCTGACATACTGTTTACAAAACTGTTAAACTTATATTCAAAACAATAACATAATGCAAAACTGAAGACAGCAAAATTCAACAGCAATATTTTATTGTAACATATTTTAAATCTAAAAATGCAGTTTAACCAGCCACAGCTGATTCTCATAGATGAACATCTGCAGGTGTTACTCTTTCAATTTCATTACAAAAGGAGACAACTGTTGAATATGTTTGTATTGTGATGTAAACATGGACCCAGCCAGAATAGAGAAGTGGCTGAAAGAGGAAGAAGAGAGGCTGGAGAGAGCGAGGAATACGTATGCGTGGTGGAAGAAGAATACGAGGAAGATCAAGAGCTGTAGTCTCAGATGAGATCAGAGCTACTGTAAGTGATCATGTAGTACAGGGGTTCCCATTTTTATTTTTCTTTACTATAAGGACCCCCTTGCCCATGTCCAAGACAAGCCAGGACCCCCAAACCCAACTCCTTCACACATAAACACATTCCTGTAAATGTGATCATTTACAAACTTTATACAGATGTGACAGGGTGAGCATGCCGTCTGTATCCCGATTGATGATGCGCCTGGGCTGCTTGGCCACAGGGATATCCCTTTGGCTGACTGGTTAACGCACATGACTCTCACCCGGGGGTCTGAGGTTCAAATCCTCCCCAGGACCTTGTTATGTCCACCTTGCCACACAGACATACAGAGTTATAACTTTTCTATGGAGTTCTGATTATACTGTAGGGTGTGTTATTGGGATATTATAAATGTAATTTTTACAAATAAAATCTTGCTAACCTCACAACCTCAGCAAAGACAAAATTGTGGGGACCCTTTGCAATCTTGTGGGGACCCCCAATTTGGGAACCCCTGACG
Source organism: Aphyosemion australe (assembly GCA_006937985.1). Classification (NCBI taxonomy): domain Eukaryota; kingdom Metazoa; phylum Chordata; class Actinopteri; order Cyprinodontiformes; family Nothobranchiidae; genus Aphyosemion; species Aphyosemion australe. The sequence goes on from SSNS01000822.1 coordinate 18,817, forward strand.
TAGTACATCATGGTCTCTCAATGAGAGAGGCTGGTCAGAGAGTGCAGCCAAATCTGCAACGCTCTACAGTGGCATCTATTGTTAGAGTTGTCCGGCAAACCAACAGGTAACTTGTATTCTTGTATTTTGGAATTACTTAGTGCAATAAATAAATAAATAAATAAACAACATAAAACATTGACAAATTCTGCATCATGTCTGATTCATTCCAGTAACATATATTGCAGTTATAAACAGAGATGTGTCCTTGTTCAGAAAATGTAATGCTACATGTTGTTAGTGTTTTTTAGGTCATTGTTTCGTGGGTGACAAAGTATGTTTGTCGGCTGTCAACCTTTGCTAGTGTTCTGGAAGAATGAGTTGATTTGAGACCTGAATGAAGTGTTTTGGTAGTTGTAGTGCATTCTGAATGGGAAATGAACTGCTTTGCCAAGCTGAAAGTCAGTTAGGAGAACTGTATGTAGAGTTTTGCAAACGTGACCTAAGTATTGAGAAATGTGTCCTAGCGTCTGTAAAAAACTGTAAAATCAGGTGTGCTCCATCACCTGCACTGTGTGCAGCTTGGCTCCACTCCTGGTCCCGGAGGGCCAGTATGAGGCATGTTTTAGTTGTTTCCTGACTTTAACACAGGTGATTAACAGGCTACTGCAGTGCCTGATGAGCTGCTAAACATGTTAGTCAACCACTGAATCAAGTGTGTTGGAGCAGGGGAACAATATGTGCGTGCGTGCGTGCGTGCGTGCGTGTGTGTGTGTGTGTGTGTGTGTGTGTGTGTGTGCGTGCGCGTGTGTGTGTGTGTGTGTTGAATGCTCGTAATCAAAACACAGGATAATTATGTGAGCTGTTAGAGGAGAGAGAAATAATGGTGCCCTTTTATCTCTGTGCCGTCGTTCTGAAGCACCTTTTTCAGATGTTGGAAGATATGAAAACCACTTTCATCAAAGAATGAAATTTTTCCAACAACTTCACTGACTTGCCTTTGTAGAATTGTATGAATATTTATTTTTTCTGTCTGGACCACCTAATATGTCAAGTGTGAAAGAATAAATAATGGAGCATTTTCAACAAAGGTAATAAGTCAGTAAATCTACTTTTTGTCCCTCAAAGAACAAAACTGTTGCGATCCTCTCACTACAAACAGCTCAATAACTTTATTTTCCCATGAGAGGAGTCATTTCAGGCCATCATTACAGCGTAGTATCTAGCTTTTTCAAACTATGTTTTTTATGGTGTGTGTATACTGTGTGTGTGTATATATATATATATATATGTATATATATATATATATATATATATATATATATATATATATATATATATATATATATATATATATATATATATATATATATATATATATATATATATATATATTTATACACACACACACACATATATATATATATTCACACACACACACACACACACACACATTAGTAGTTTTATTTTGGAATTTGGTAATTTCCTAGCCATTTATATAGAAAGGGGCGGGGCCTAAAAGTTTCATATAAAAACCAGACAGCCTATGAGGTGTTTCAGTTTCAACTTTTGAAATATAATTTTAGGTGTTAGTGCAGTCCTTAAAAGTATTCTGTATCAAACACTGCACATGTCTAATTACTGCAAGTGGTGGGAACCAATCTAATTTCTTCTTACAAATGATACGTTATATTGTAACATCCTATATTTATTAGATTATTTCATTAGCTTTAGACCAACAAATACTTAAACATATAAAAATCTGACATTTCTGTGTACAACATTCTAATATAGATTATTTAAAGCTCGGCTGAGAGAGTCATTTATTAGTCTGCTTTCAGATTAAACAGCATCCAACAAGTGTATGATCGTCTCACAGCTATTTATTTTCTCCAACTGTTCTGCTGGAGCTCTCACTGGAAGGCCAGCCGGGCCATCCATCTACCTGTCTGCTTGTTTTTCATTTCCTCAGGCGGTGAGCGTGAGTCCAGGAGATGACAGCTCACACAGCACAGTGGCTCGGTGCCGAACGACCACAAACACTGTGGAGAAGCAGCGCCTATCAATCTCCAAATTGATCTGGCCCAACATGTTCACCCAGAGTCACAGACTTGCAAACTACAGCAGGCAGTAGTTTCTTTTTCTAAGTCACCAGTGATTAAAATGAAATGGCCCCAGCACACTTTTATGTTTCTGTTCTTCTTGCATTATTTAAATGTGACAGACTCAACCTTTGTCTCCATGCGAGAGCTAGTCTGAGCTGCAGCTGTCAATTAGCTTCCCCTCACTCATTTTCTGCTGGGAGAAGTGACGCGAGTCAATACAAGCGACTGTGTAGAGGTTGAGCCATTGCTGCCAAGCTGGCAGGTGAGCCTCTCCCTCAGAATGGGAGTAACGATGTGGCACAAACCACAGCTGCGTGGTTTTACCTGGTTAGACAGCAGATTTAATATGCAGGCGTGGGATTTTATACTGCTTACACGGCCTTTTGCACTAGTAATTGCTAAACTGCCAGCAATAGATAATGACTTTTATGACAAATCCATCTGTTTTCTTTACATTATTATTTGTTATATTAAAATTGCATTTAATGTATGTGTTAATGACACAGTTGAACGTTGGTTTTAGCAAACAGCACACACTAATGCTGCTGACATGTCTCTCGAACTAATTCAGGAAACTTTGCCCGCCTCGCTTTAGGTTCCGTGTCTTGTGCTTTAAATTTGTTGCAAATGAGGTGTTGCTGGGTACCAATATGAGGAGGGCTGTGAAACATGTCTGCGACAGAGAGCGCTGCACCACCTTATAAAATATTTAATTTGAGCAGATGCCCAAATCTGCAGACTAGCTAATGCTTCTTGGTCATAAATCTCACGTCCCCGGAAAACCTGATGAGTCACCTTTACATTGAGGTATAACTTGTATAGAATTGTGCATCAGAGGAATGAGCAACACAGCAGTTCATCTTAGCATCCCTAAATGTGTGCAAACCTCCTGCAGCATTGTCCTGTTGGTCCTATCTGAAGCTCAGGTTGACTCTACAGCAGTGACATAATTTAAGAAGTTAGATTTTTCATGACTGAACTGGTATTTTGATTTATTTTAATATTTTTACATATTTAGTTTAAGTTTTTTATGAATAGTTTTTGCATTTTTTTCTCATAACGCCACAAAGTGATAGCAGAAAAAGTCTCATAGTCTTCCATTGTATGTGATCTCACTGGAAATGAAGGGTCTATCTACTTCCTTAAAGATCCACTGATATCATGCAGAATCCACTTTTCAAGCTTTTGACCATGTTTTCTTGTTATTGCCTCATGAAAAACATCCTGTCTCAGCTGCTTCTTTCCTTCAGCTCTGCAAATTTCATGTCAGACTCGACAGTCCCTGAATGGGACATGACTGCGTGAATCTGCGGCCTCCGGGTCTGGAACTGTGTACTATTGTGGAATTCACACTGGGGGATGCAGGGTTTCATTGAATGCAAGCATCTTATTTCTGGGTTGAAGGACTGGCTTACAAAAATAATGAATTTAATAAAAAAAGACATCTCAATAGTTCCAACAGTATTATTTTATCACATAGTGTGCCTATCTTACTCTGAAAGGTGTAAAATAACATGATACTGGCCCTTTAAACACACCCAAATATCAAACATGTGACCAGCAAACTAGTCTGCTGTCAACACAACTAAAGGGGTTGCAAAGTAACTATTGGTTTTGATGCATAATTTTGAATCCATTTCTCTACCTTCCTTATAGAATAGAATAGAAAAAACCTTTACTATCCTACAAATAAGAAATTTAAGTGTTACACAGCTCTTATTGCAAAAGGAATATAAATGAAGACACAATATAGTGTCAACAAACAAAATTAGTATGTAAAGAAAATGTATAAAAATGTCCAAAAACATATAAAAATGTACAGAGATATGTACACAGGTGTGATGTGTGTGTGTGTGAATGATCTGATTATTGAATAAAACTAGCTATCAGTGGGTGAAAGACACATGTGAGTGGTTACCATGGTGATATTAATGCACCACTGACACCAGCTTTAACATTTCTGTTGATCTAGACATTTTACTAGGGGTGGGAATTTAACGCGTTAATTATGATTAATTAATTAGAAAAAAATAACGTGTTAAAAAAAATTAACACATTAACCCTTTAAGCCCGAGGGTCCCCCAATTGGGGGGTGTTGAAGTTTAGCAGCAAAATACATGCCCTAAATATCAATATAGTCAAGCTGCACCTCTAAAGAACGCTCAGAACCTTGGCTACAGGACCATGTAAATTTTTATGTGCTCCAAACACAACTAACACTACAATCAAATGAGTGATCAGAAATCCCTCTTCATGTGTTTTTGCCTTCATTTCTGTCTCTAATGATGCTAAATCAAATCAAATTGCACACACATTCTATCAACCCATTATTATTATTATTATTATTATTATTATTATTATTATTATTATTATTATTATTATTATTATTATTTTAAAGACAATACCATTATCAAAATGTACTTAAAATAGTATTGTACATTTAGGTCTGTCCTATTTTTGCCAGTGATATACATATGTTTTTTTTCTCTTGTTTTGAAATGAAATACAATTTAAAAGCATTTTTTTAGAAATTAAAAGATTAGAAATTACAATAATAATGTCAATGACTATTGTTTGATTCTCTGTCTCATTATTTTTTATTTTAAAAAATTGCTTTCGGGGCAAATTTTCTTGAATGATTAAAATGCGATTAATCAAGATTAATTAATTACAAAGCCTCTAATTAATTAGATTAATGTTTTAATCGAGTCCCACCCCTACTTTTTACACTTTATTTATTAATACACTAGCAGTTTGTCACAGCTGAGAAAATCACAAAGTATGTCTTATGTTACCTTTGGACCTTAATGAGGAAAGTCACACACTCAAAATAGCTTAAATGTTTTACTTTATTACTTATTTGCCAAATTCAAGACTATTTCCAAACCTTTTCCCTAAGTGATTGTTTAGTCAAATAAAGAACATGAATATGTGCAAATGGAGACACATGTTCATTGTCATTTTCATGGACAATTAACTGATACAAAGTCAAACACCCCACTAACAATGTCCTTTGAGGCAGCTTATTTCCAGGATTACATGTAGCCTGCACAGCAGCTCTAATGGAAGACTGGTGCACAATTTTCAACTTTAAGTCTAAATGCAATAGAAGAGATGAACATACAGTAAATATTCAATTAATGCATGTTAAAATTAAACACTACTCAGGTGCAGCCTTCGTGTTGCAAGAAAACAATACAAATTCCCATTAAACATCAATAGTTTTCACTCTCGTGCTCCAAGTCGTCAGAAAATGACTTTTGCTAATGATGAAAAAAAATATTAAAAGAAGGAATCTAAAAAGCCTACTTATACAGCTACACCCCCCGTTCTAAATAGGAAATAAATCAAACCAATCACACTTTTTTTTCAAGCACTCTGACTATCTAATCATTATGCAAAGGATGCATGACAGTAAAACACCAGGGTTGAGCTAATCGAATGGTAATGATTTTCTTCAGCTAAACCAATTATAAATTCCTCCACTCCACTCATTCAATAACATAACCATTAAATCATACAAGCCGAGGCAGGGTCTTATTGATATTTTACTCACACGAGGAGCAACATGTTCTCTTGTAAGAAACGAAGCTTTGAAGCTGGTTTTTCAGGCTGACTTCAAAGAAGATGTACAGGCTAAATGATGATGGTGGTGAGATGGAGAGCACTTCAGCAAAGGTGAAAGACTAAGACACTGATGAGAAATAAAGGGCTGTAAAACCATGTAGGTACTCATGTACGTCTTGCATGCACATAAAAAAATCTGTAAAGATTTATCACAAAAATCAAATGTGTGGACCAAAGGTCAGAGTGGCACGGTTTACAGAGACGGAGTAGAAATGTGTAATAATAAATGAGTCATTTAGGAATATTTAGCACAAAAAGAGCTGTTTGATTTTGAAAGTAGTTCAAATTTGAGTTGTGTTTTAAAGTTATCATTGCTAAATACATGTTAGTTTATCTGTTGGGATGATGCTAAATGTACACTCAAAGCAAAACCTAGCTAGACCAAGGCCCACAAACATGAGGATGTTCCTAGTGTAGGTTGGACTCCATCAGGGCTGCTCCTTGTCTTCAATACCTCACATCTAATTTATCCGAAGTATGGCTCGGATGCAGTCCGGTTTCCGTACGGCTTCCGGACAGACTGTCATTTACAATGACTGCAGGATCGTGACCAGAACAACTCCCCCAAATCTCAGGGGTTCACACAAGTTCACATAAGAAATTTGACATAATGTTAAGGATATAATAACGTGAACTATCATACACTGTGAACTCATATTGCTGTCGTTAATAATAGAAAAAAAAAAGCTGGGAAAAAAAGTGCAACATTGGTTTTATTTTGAAATATACCGGCTGTACCTCGCTGAACACGTCTCACTTCCTGTCTGGCTCAGGTAATTTCTTTAACTTCATGACAATCTACATTTGACTTTGTGTGGAAACTTTCCAGTGCTCCGCATCTGCAGCCGGTGTGAATGCTCTGAATGAACGCGATGATTTCTGCTCTTTGCAGAAGCCGTACGGATTCTGGACCACATCTGTTCTGTACTCTGTGTAAATGAGGGGGCAGAAGACTGTTCATTTCAATTAGGTGTGTTAATCTAGGAAAAACCTCTAAAACAGTCAGGACATTGGCCCTTCAGCTACTGTATTCGGTGACCTCTGACCCCTATCTATTATAGTCTGTGGGGGTGATTCAAACCAGCCATGACACTGCAATTTTCAGACGCGTCCCAGAAGCGGCACGCTGCGCCGCTAAAGATGGGATTGAGTTTTATTTTTGCTGCGTGCCGCTTCAGGGATGCGTCAATTTCCGCAGTTAACATAGGGCTAGACAGGAACTCACACTCGGTTTCAGTGTAAAATGCCCGGTAATTTTCAAAATAGTCTATTGCAGCGATGCAATTTCATATCTATGTAGATTACGTCTATACGTGTGACCTCGCAGCTTATTTACTTACCGCATCATTCGAGAAGTGCAGCGGTGTGTTTTTCATGGCTTTAATCCTGGCAGTAGAGAGGAACAACAATATATATGACATCAAACAGTGATGTCAAACGTGAGTTCCTTCTTTTTGGTTTAATGGCGGATGACATAAACAAACCGTGACGTTTGAAGTCTCGAGGGACCTTGTGATCTTGCGAGTCAAGCGAGGAGCGTGGCGGTGAAGCCACTTCGTGGCTGAGATTCTCCCGGTGTGCACTGGCAAGCAGCGAAAATCGCGAGTAAACCGTTCCACTGCCGTTCCACTATGCTGATGCATCCAGTGTGCAGTAGGCTTGACTTACATTTGTGATTTCAAATTGTTGATGATTTAATATTTCATACTCAGGGTTTAATTCCTTGATTTTATGATTTTATGTGTTCAAGTAGGATTTTATCTTTTATTATTGTACAGAGCTTTGGTCGGCTGGTTTGCCGTGTATAAAGCACTTTATAATAAATATGCTATGCTAAAGATTTCTTTGAAAGTACATTTTGTCACTTTTGTGTTTTAGACATGGTCATCATTTTTTCAAAAAATATTTTAAACCTTGAACTTAGAAATCTTTTATCTTGTAAAATAATGTTATGCACAATCATTCAATTCTGCAAGCCTTCTTGGACTGGATTAACTTTCAAAGTTAGTTGTACAGTTTTGCCAATAAGTTTACACATCCTGGTGGATTTTGTTTTTGCCATTTCTCAAAGAATATGAATGAAAACACAAAAATATGTTTTTCACTCATGGTCAGTGATGTTGTGAAGTCGTTTATTGTGAAGAAAGTGTGTGAACTCATTTCAAATCACTGTAACAAAATAAAATACCAAAACGAGCCTGTAGAAACGATGACACGCCCCAGTGATTTTGTCCTAAAACATGCACACAACTCAACACAAATGGGTCTGAACGGCCGCTAAAGGTAACCATCCTCACCTGTGATCTGTTTCTTTGCTATGTGATTATAAAAGGTGTGTGAGTTTCTGGGCTCCTGACAAACCCTTGTATCTTCCATCCAGAGCTGCACTGATGTTTCCAGTTTCTGAGTCATGGGGAAAGTAGAAGAATTATCACAGGATCTACAAGAAAAGGTGATTGAACTCTATAAAACAGGAAAGGGATATAAAAGAGTCTGATAATACCAATCAGCAGTGTCAGAACTCTGATAAAGAAGTGGAAAATCAGGGGTTCTGTTGAAACTAAACCACGGTCAGGTGGACCAACACACAGTTGTGATGCACAGAAAAACCCTCAAATAACTTCTGCTGACATTCAGGACTCCCTCAAAGAAAGTGGCGTGGCTGTTTCAAGAAGCACAACAAGGATGCACTTGAAGAAAAATGGGCTACAAGGCCGAGTTGCCAGGAGAAAGCCATTACTACGTAAATGCCCCAGAGCATCTCGCTTACAGGATGCCAAACAGCACAGAGACAAGCCCAACATTTGGAGTGATGGGACCAAAATTGAACTTTTTGGCCACAACCATAAACGTTACGTTTGGAGAGGAGTCAACAAGGCTATGATGAAAAGTGCACCATTCCTACTGTGAAACATGGAGGAGGTTCGCTGATGTTTTGGGGACGTGTGAGTTACCAAGAAGAAGATTGATGCAAGATGAAAACAGCAGCTTATCAAAATTACTGGAGGAGAACTTGTGCTCATCAGCCCAAAAGCTGCACATGGGTGACACTTGGATGTTCCAACAAGACAATGATCCAAAACACAAGGCCAAGTGGACCTGCCGCTGGCTCCAGCAGAATAAAGTGAAGGTTCTGAGTCTCCTGACCTCCCTATCACTGAAGCTCTGTGAGGAGAGCTCAAACGTGCTGTTCATGCAGACGACCCATGAATTTACAGGAACTGGAGGCTTTTTGCCAAGAACGAGCTTCTTTACCATTACGCCGTGTTAGGAAGTGGGGTGTATAAACGTTTCTACAGGCTCATTTTGTTTTTTTGCTTTTTTTGTTTTGGTGATTTGAAATGAGTTTTTTTTTCTTCACAATAAACGGCTTCACAACATCACTGACCATGAGTGAAACGAAAGGTTTTTGTGTTTTCATTCAGATTCTTTGAGAAATTACCAAAAAAAAAAAAAAACACCAGGGTGTGTGAAGTTATTGGCATAACTGTGCATGTACGTTGGTTTATGGCGCATGTTGCTGATTCCAACTGTTATGACCAAAATCTTGTGCAATCAGTTTTCACTTAGAGTTTGTGATGTGGGTCGCTCTTAGCTACCAACATGCCATATATTATTTCAATATCTATAAAACTGACAGCTATAGACCTTTTTATTGCTATTATTAGTTAGTTTGGAGGCCATATTGAACAACGTTCACAGCATACAATAACCAGTTGTAGATTAATTCCTTTCATTTTTTCTTTTAACACCACGTATTTTTGTTGTTGTTGTTTTTTTGCTTTATACAGCTACTTCTAACTCTAACTGAACTGTGAAACACTGGTAAGTTTTTGCTGTCTTGTTTTTCAAACTGCTGTGTAAAAATGGGCATTATTCCACCAAAAAAGCAAAAAGCGAAACATTATTCATTGTTTTTTTTCCTTTCTCTCTCTGTGGAAGGTAAGGTAAGTGTGAGTGTCTTATGCCTTGTGTTGCATTTGTTCTGCTGCTCCAGTCAGAGCTCCACTGGGTCTAGTTTACACCTCCCAGGACTTCTCACCTGCTTTCACACACTTTTGTTTGTCTGCTGCTTAGTCCGGAGTTGTTACCGGAGTGTGACTCCTCCCTGATTCACTTCACTGCAGGAAGAGGACATAAATAGGGAAAATTGGAATTAAGGCAACAAAAATGTCTCATTTCAAGCACCTGGTTTGTGTCTCTGTATAAACGTTACCATGCATCTACTAGATGGGGGGTGGGGGGGTAAGCAGAAGTAAAGAAAATCAATCCTGAGTGTTGAAAGCATGAATACATAATTAGAGGTTTAGGCTGCTGCACCATCTGTACTGCAGCACGCTAACAAAATAATCTATTTAATTTCCCCAGTGACCACAGGTGCTATCATTTATCTCATCCAGAAAGACTTCTAAAGCAGATAAACGCTCTTCTAAGACTCAGATGGATCTACCTTACCTGAGTGTCCTGCTGCGCTGGAGGAGGAGGAGGTTTGTGCTTTCATTACTCGAGACATCAAACTTTGACCTGACACATTCCAAAAGCAGTGTGCTTACAAGCAGTGTGTTTGAGGGGGCAACACATCCAGCTATTGATTCACCGCTGGATCTGCTCTCCAGGGAGAATAACCATGCATGGAGGAGGGAAGGGGGGGGCTACGTGATGCAAACGAAGCACCGTGGAGCTAACGCAACCTGACAACTCCCCTGCCCGTGCACGCTTGTGTGATTCAGCAGCTCAGACCAAAGTGGTGATTCTGCCCTGCGACATGTGCAAGCTAACCCCTCCGGTGTCTTGTTTTATTTCCTGCTGCAGAGGTCACGTCATCACTGAAGACTCTACATCATCAGTTATTTTCTTCTATGCTCTTTATCTCCTATCTCGTTCTTTCTCTTCCCATCAGCTCCTCTCACCCTGATATCTTGTTCCCTATACTCTGCCCTGAGTACTAGCATGTTGCCTGTGGCTAACCTCCCTCGGTAATGTTATCCACCTAGGCTCGAATCTGTATGACCTCTCACCTCAGGGGACTTGAACACGACCCATAAGCAATCATTAGCCTTGTTGGTGGCCACATACACCCATGACAGTTGCAGGAAAATATGATCCAGTAAATAATTGATCTGGTTTTGACTCCTGAGAACATTAAGTGCAGGAAGCAGCCAAACAAGAGGAAGTCTGCATGCAGTTACCATGTGCAACAGTTTGCCCGTCGCTGCATTTGATCCTGGAGATAATTAAACATGACGTGAATTTGGAGGGAAAGTGCATCCTGGTGCACGCTGAGGAGCAGTAACTACGTCTGGAGCTCCTAAAAAGAAAAGCCCTTCCATAAATCGTACGCTCCGAGGGATCTCCATGGAGGTCTCCAGGCGCAGGAAGGGAATTTGGCAGACATAAAAACATTCAGTTCATCATCCCTCACTGCTATATCAGGATTCTGCTTGTCACACAGATCTGTAACCGTGAGCAAAATCAGCACAAGACAAAAGAAAATTAAATAAACGGAGAGGAAAATGAAGAGCTAGCAGAAACCAAGGGTCGACACGGAGGGGTGCTTTTGAAAATCTCCCCAAACCAGTGGGCTGAGAGTGAGAAGAGAAGGAGGGGGGAAATGATTAAAATGTGCCACAGCTACAAAGAGCTGGAGTAATTAAGTCGACAGCAGTTTGGCTCCAGTAGCTTCGTTTGGAGTGTGTAATGTGTTTCAGTAATGACGGTGCTTGGCGGTAAACTGGCTTGTCGTCACGCTCTCTCTCTCTCTCTCTGTTTCTCTCTCTCTCCTCTGGTAATCCTGTTACTCCTGACCACTCGGACTGGAATCCAGTCCAGTCCTCTTGCCCGAGTGCCACTTTCTGGGAAAAACATTGAGGGAGGATTTGAATTCATAAAAAGAGCACCAGTTATTTTCTTTCCACCCACAAATCTCGGTGCATATGTACCAGATGCACATGTTTATTCACTCTGCAGGGAATTACCCCTCGCTGATTATGGGATATGTGTTTTTTTAGCATCAACTCAGGCTTGGAGAACATCCACTCTGCCCTGGACACAATGGCTAATCCTGACACAGGCTGCAGCAGGAAGCAATCACAACTCAGGCTGGAGCATAATGGAAGCTTGCCACATAGACATCTCTCTCTATCTGTGTGCTGAACTAACAGCCTAGCTGAGCTATACGTCTTCATACTCATGTTGATTTGTAAGGAGCGCTACATTCATTTTAGATTGAAAATATACACTGCTCACAAAAACGAAAGGAACACTTTAAAGAAACACATTAGATGCATCAGATCTCAATATGAAGTTAGATATCTATACAAATAACGACAGGGCAATGTCTTAGGAACAAAAGGATGCCAAGTCTTTTAACTCATTCACTGCCATTGACGACTAAAGTCGTCTTTTCAAATCCAACCGCTGGCTGCCAAAGACGACTTTAGTCGTCATTTCCCTTTTTTTACTGGGCGGGCTTCGGAGCGAGCCCCCGCACCGTGAGAACAAACATCACGTGTCTAAAGCGGATCTTCATCAGTGTATGTCACACATCACGTGATCAGGAAGCAGAAAATCAATGGATTACGAGTTTGTTTTGGGCTGCTGCTGTGAAAAAAATGATGCGCCGAACCGGAAATGCCTCTAAAGCAGCGGTTGGGCACCAGATTGTGAACGAACAGATAACGCGAGAAATATGGTGATTCTTCCTGATGCAAGAAGTGAGTCTACTCTTTCTTTTGGTAGTTTTGGCGTTTACATAATCATAGAGCACAATGTTCTGTGACTCTTAAAAAACAGTAAAAACGCTCAAAAACGCTGGAAGTCAGGGGCTTTCTGATCAGAAAACGGCTGGCAGGGATTGAGTTAATGGAAATAAAAGTGTTCAGCCTACAGAGGGCTCAATTGTGTAGACACCCTAAAATCAGAGTGAAATGAAGATGTGGCAGGCTAGTCCATTATTTCAAAAACTTAATTTCTGCAACTCAAAATGCTTTTCAGTATCTTGTGTGGCCCCCACGAGCTTGTGTGCATGCTTGACAACGTCGGGGCATGCTCCTAATGAGACAACGGATGGTGTCTTGTGACATTTCCTCCCAGATCTGTGTGAGGGCATCCCTGAGCTCTTGTACAGTCTGAGGAGCAACCTGGCGCCGCCTAATGGACCGAAACATAATGTCCCACAGATGTTCTATTGGGTTTAAGTCAGGAGATCGTGAAGGCCATTCAATTGTTTCAATTCCTTCATCCTCCAGGTTCTGCCTGCATACTCTTGCCACATGAGGCCAGCATTGTCGTGCATTAGGAGAAAACCAGGACCTACTGCATCAGCGTAGGGTCTGACAAAGGGTTCAAGGATTTCATCTGGATACCTTATGGCAGTCAGAGCACCATTTCCTAGGCAGTAGAGGTCTGTGCGTCCCTCCATGGATATGCCTCCCCAGACCATCACTGACCCACCACCAAACCTGTCATGTTGAACGACGTTGCAGGCAGCATAACGTTCTCCTTGTCTTCTCCAGACTCTTTCACGTCTATCACAGGTGCTCAGGGTGAACCTGCTCTCGTCTGTAAAAAGTACAGGGCGCCAGTGGCGGACTTGCCAATTCTGGTGTTCTTGAGCAAATGCCAGTGGAGCTCTACGGTGCTGGGCAGTGAGCACAGGGCCCACTACAGGACGTCGGGCCCTCAGGCCATCTTCATGAAGTCTGTTCCTGATTGTTTGGGTAGAGACATTCACACCAGTGGCCCTCTGGAGGTCATTCTGTAGGGCACGAGCAGTGCTCAGCCTGTTCCGCCTTGCACAAAGGAGCAGGTATCGGTCCTGCTGATGGGTTGTGGACCTTCTACGGCCCTGTCCAGCTCTCCGAGAATAACCGCCAGTCTCCTGAAATCTCCTCCATGTTCTGGAGATTGTGCTGGGAGACACATTAAACCTTCTTGCTGCAGCACGTGTGGATGTGCCATCCTGGAGAAGTTGGACAACCTGTGCAACTTCTGTAGGGTTAAGGAATCGCCTCATGCTGCCAGTAGAGATAATTACTTAAGCCAAAACTAGCACGAGTGGAAAACCAGCCAAAAAAGATCAAGAGGGAGAAACTTGAAATGACCTCCACATGTTAAACCAGTCCTGTTTTGAGGGTTTTGTAATTGTTGCCACTTTAGTGCACCTGTCGTTAAGTCCATGAACATCAATACAGCTGAAAGTGATTAACAATGCCCTCAGCTGCTTAATCAACCAGAAAATTAGGTTTCATTGATTTCATGCCAGGCCCAATAAAAAAAGTGTTCCTTTAATTTTTGTGAGCAGTGTGTGTATATATATATATATATATATATATATATATATATATATATATATATATATATATATATATATATATATATTTTTTTTTTTTTTTTTTTTTTTGTGATTTTTACATATTTAGTGGCATAAACACTAATTTAGGATACATAAAGACCCTACTGTGATCAGTGTGGTCTATGAAAGGTGTTTAAGAATATTTGAGGACCAAACCAAGCTCCTTGTTACAAGCAATAATTGTTTTAACCAGCTACCAAAACATCTAGAGGAGGAGGTTATCTGAGCTTTCACCAGCATTATGCACTTTAGGATGATGTTAATAATGATCTGGCTGCACAAAATATGACTATTACCTTGTAAAGTAGGAAGTGGACATTAAAAATGTCTGAACTATTTTAATTTTAAAATGTCTCTGATTAAAACAAACTAGTTACTTTCAGTGTGTTTATCCAAGTTATTTCATAAAATTGTTGGTTTTACTGTCTGTATTTCAAACTTTTCTGCAAAACAAGCAAATTAAAAAGCGTTTTTAATTAGGCAGAAATGATAAGAATGAAATGATTGTACTTCTTTATTTCATATGGGTTATATGGGGTTTCTTTCTAGCCTGGCAGGACATCCTTTATAAGTAAATATATGGTCTGGCCACGAACCATTGAAACAGCTCAATCATAGGGGTCAGCACTAGGACCAATCAGAGCAACGAACATGACATATTCATGGCTACAGAAATCAATCGCCATACACCATAGAAGAAGAAGCAAATACATCTTTTTCAAAATAAATGTATTAAAGGTTGAATATGGAACACGGACACCAAAGCTACATCTCATGTGTGGAGGTTGTAGTTGCAGCAACAGCTTACCTACCCATGAGAAAATTCACCATTCCTGCCTGCGTTTTCATGCCGTGAACATGTTTTATTAGGGTCCATCTGATGTAGGCTTCACCTAAACTCACTCTGGGTGTAGATCTTTTCTGGTCGCTCCTCTTCTGAGAAGGATAACGACATCTTCTGGACTCAGAAGCAGCTGCTTGACTTACAGAGTCTACCATTTTCCACAGAGCCAGCTCGCTGTGCCGAGCGGACTGTTTATCGTATTTGGAAACCCGCAATAGTGCCCTCTAGTGGCTGGTAGGTGTAAACATAAACCCAGTGTCAAAATAAATATTTGATTATTTTTTAATTAAAATATAGCTTTTAAAGGAAACACTGTACTTTCATTCTGCACACCTCTAAACACCCCATGGATTATTACTTTTTTAAATATAGCTTTGTATTCAATTGTTCCATATTCAACCTCTATCTGCTCATGTCTCAAAGAAAAGGTCGAGTCTAAAACGTCCAAAGTTGATGCCCAAGCTGTTTCGTGGAAACAGCCCAACAAACATAGAACGCTGTGATTGGCTGAGAGACACAGGTGTAATGTTACCATAGTAACCCAATGAGCCACAAGTTGTTACCATGGTGACAATAATGAGCCCCTGGCAGCAGCTTTAACATTTCTGTTGATGTCGTTTTTTTTTCTTTATAAAATTTTTTTCATGGAAATCTTTTCAAAAAAATGTTGCATTCTTTTTTAAATTTGTGGATTGAGGTTTGCGTTTCATCCAACTTTCTTAATTCCTTAGATCCTTAGATTATTTGATATTGGACTATTTTATTTCACTCATCCATGAGGCATCTGGGATGCACTGCTGACAGGCTTATAGGTTACTTTGAACAAAATCAGGTCTGTGTGTCAGAAAACAAAAGAAAACAACAACTACACACCCCACGGCTATTTGCCACAAAGAAAAAGTGAGATATCAGTTTTGGTGCCAGCTCAATAAGAGTAATGGTTCTGACCCGGCATCTGCTATAAACATGCTCCGGCTTCACCGCTGGTGCTGAGCAGAGGGAACAGTGGGTTTGTGCCTCCAGCGATTTGAAGGGTGGTGCACAGCCTACAAACCGCTCATGCAGCCAACACCAAACCCTTGCTTCAAACTAAATCCTGTTGCTTTTTAATGAACTGTCTCAAATTCAAGCCGTTAAACTACTCACAGTGAAAAAAAACTAGATCCAAACCCAAAAAGCATCTTCAGGGCAGTCAGTTATGATCTAAACAGTTTGATCACATCTGAAGGAAGTATTATGATGCTTTTAGAGGAAAATGGTCAAACCTTCTTGGGTGTGTTTGCTGCAGCACATAATTAGCACTATTTGCTTTGTGAGTCTGACACTGAGAAGGAGCAGATTTTGGGAATATGCCTGTGAGTTGTCTGGTTTTGATTAGAAAATAAGAGATTTTTAAAAATGTTGGAGCACAGCCTATTTCACACATCCCCACTGCAACTTTGTGTCCTAAAAATACAAACATCTGAGCTGGTTTTACCTTCTCCCTACATTTGTTTTACTTCATCCTAATCTTGTTGGAAATGAAAACCGTATACAATAGAAATAAAAAATGTTTTTGGAGAGTCTTTGGCCAAGTCAAGAATATTTATTTGATTTGGATGCATGCACCATCTAGTGCCACTGTAGGGCTCTTTTATTTGAATTTTATGGATACATTCAAAATAAAGAAAAATAAAATATCCATTTAAAGAGGACATGTGATGCAAAATTCACCTTTTGCATCCTTTTGTGCTGCCATGTAGGTCTCTAATACCTTTCTAAATACTCCAAACATAAATATATATATATATATATATTTTGCCTTAAAAAGAGCCATTTCAAAAAGTCCTATATTGTGATGTCACAATCAGGGAAAATTGCATAGAACCACCTTTTAACCTGCCAATGTTGCAGGAGCAGCAGCTCTACACCTAGCCCCTCCTGGATATCTGAGCTTCTCAGCTTATAGCAGCATGAGCGAGGACGGGTGGGTGTGGCCAGCTGCAGCTTGTTTTCTTAAAGCGACAGAGCCCTGAAACGGTTCATCTGGAAGGTACTGAAACTGTCAAGGATGAAACTGCTTTATGTGAGAGGAACATGTTTTGTATAGTTAGAGCTATAACCTTTTTGAAAAATATTCAGATTCAATTTGGGACTAAATAAGCTGAGGTACGTAGAGATGAAGTAGAAAAGCTGATAGAACCAGGTAGACAACAAGGAAGCATATTTTCTATTATTAAATATTATCTAAAATAAAAAGATTTATTCAGAAAAAATGTAAATCAAAACCAAAATGAACAATGGCTCAATTTCTTTTAGATGCATCAGGGTCACTGCTGTCCCTCCCTCCCTTCAGTTCCACATACATCTGTGTGTTTTGCCCTTGGACTTAATGGTCTGGAATTACAGACACTTTTCTTTTCTGGGCTCCTCTTTGGTCAGAACCTAAACAGAATCAAGGATGTGACTTATCGGCAGTTTCAGGGATAAATGTTTTCATCTTCCTTGAAATGTCTTTTATGGCCCAAAAGGAGAAAGTAAATCCTGTTGGGTACACGTTTTTCCTCTTCTTGTGGACAAATGATGTTAACATCCTGAAGCTAAACATATATGTAACAAATCATCCAAAAACCTTGTTTTTCTTTTTCAATTTCATGTTTTCCTGAAATGCTATGAGGATATATTTTACCAGAAAGCTGAGCTGTATTACAGTAGATGTGTTTTTTCTGCAGTGCCTTTCAAATATTGGATCATGGCAAATAGTCCTTAATGGGAGGAAATAGTTCTGTCCCCAGGGCTTGTTGAACCGAGGCAGCCTCGGAGCATCAAACCTCTCCTTTAATTCTTTTCCTCATTCACTCGCACTCGTTTTCCCCTCCTCCTCCTCCTTTTTTCTCTCCGTGTGTTGAGATGCACTTTGATGCTCACAATCTGCTGCAGTACCATCATTGTATATGCCAGAGCTTTCCTGTTATGAGGCTGGAGGTGAGTCAGTGGGAGAAGGGAGGGGATAAATGGAATGATGTGAGATTTTCCGGAAGAGATGGATAAAAGAAAAGATAGGAGGATGAGCTGGAGCTGGAGAAGGGTGTGTTTGTGTGAGTGCAAAAGGTGGAAAAAGATGCGAAAAGTCTCCAAAGTCTGTTTTTACAGCTTATAGACAAACGTACAGTGCTGGGAAAATGTTTTTGCCCCCATTTTACATTTTTGCTGTTTTGTCATTTTTAATATTTCAGATGAACAAATAAATGTCTGACAAAGATAATCTGAGTGCATATAAAATTTATATTTATTAGAGGGAAATTATCCAAAGAAACCCGGTTTGTGTGGAAAAACACCCTTCCTGCTTCTATAATTGTTTTAATAAGTGCGCCCTGTTTAAGGTCAAAGGTCAAATATTCTCCTAGGGTGTTCTGTCAGAGAGCAGAATTCATGCTTCCATCAGTTACAGGAAGTGGTTCAGGTCCTGAGACCCAGACCATCACACTACCACCACCATACCAGAATGTTCCACTTTTGTCTCGACTGTCCATCAAACACCTTTTGTACCACTGACTCCTCTGTAGGGTTGTGAGGAGCTGGTATCTATCTCCAGCAGTCATTAGGTGAGAGGGGAGGGACACAATGGACAGGTTGCCAGTCCATCACAGGGACACTCAGAGACAAGCTGGACACAAATATTCACACCTAGAGACATTACAGAGTCACCGAGTAGCCTAATATGCATGTTTTGGCCTGTGAGAAGCAGACGGTGGACCCTGAGAAATCCCATGCATGCAGGAAGGCTGCAGCCAGGATTCCAACCTGCAGCCTTCTTGCTGTTGAGAAACAGGGCTACCAAATTCATCACCAAGCAGCCCAATTTCCTATACCAGACTCTTGATTTGATTTTTCTCTCTTCTTTATCATGCATTCTGTCTGTTGACCTCCCATAAAAAATCCCGGACAATTTTGGTTCGACAGTGTGTGGTGTCCACTCCAGCCACATGGACAAAACTACAAACAGCAGAAAAAAACATTTTACTTTGGAACATTCTCAGATTAAAAGGTAAATCTCGAAAAAAACTCTCGAGATCAAATGTGACTTCAGAGTAAACAAACATGGGGGTGGAGGAGGAGGATTTGGATTCCCCTTACTTTCTGCAGCGTACTATCACTTCACTTTCTGATTGGCTACACATCACATTCAAACGGTTGCACGCTCATGTGTCCTCAGGGCACACCACACATGCTGCCACATCAGGCCAAGACAATCCAACACGTTTATTATTCCTGATTTATAATCAGAGCAGCACAAACGTCCTTCACAGCAGACCAGAGTACACAGCAAATTCAGCATGCTCAAGTTAACACCGTCAGAGTTGATTTCAACACTTTTAAAGTGTCTATATAGGTCCACACTGGTAAGAGTTCATTTTTTTTGGACAGTTGGTACTTTAACTCTGATGTAGTATCAAAAACCAACTCTTATGGAGCTGACAGTTTAACACCGGTGTTAGAGTTAATATACTGTAGTAACTCTTAACACTAGTTCAATTATCAACTCCAGAAGAGTTGGTTTTTGACACTAAATCAGAGTTAAAGTACCAACTCTCCAAAAAGAGTTCAATTTTGTTCAAAATGACTCCTACAGAGTTGATTAGGAACGACACCTTTTTAACACTCGGGTGTAACTCTCATGTCAGTGTTACATACCAACTATGTAACTATTTTTAGTGTTAAATTACTATTCAATAGTTATAAATAACTGTTCAAGTGTGGCATTCTGGCCACAGAGGGTGGTGGGGGTTTGAGTGGCATTTCATTAACCCTGTAAAGGCTCATTTTAGCACAGACTGGCTCAAGAAAATGAGTTGAAAATGTGAAAAATTTGCATAGTATGGCTTTCATGTTGTTGGATGGGGACAATCAGGTCACAAACGAAATGATTTGAAAACTGCATTTAGTATTTTTGATCAGATGTTGCAATTTGATTGCAAGTCTGAAACATTCAAAAGAAAAAAATCTGTGTGATCATTTAATTCTGCTTTCTGAACATTAATGTCAAGGTTTAAACTGACATTTGAGTTTTTGCAGATGAGGATGTTTGAGGAACTACAAAACAGCAAGTCCTATAAAATAGAGTCTTTGTGCAATCCTTGGTGGAGAAATGCTGTGCATATACCAGAGGAGATTTTTATATATTCTAAATAACAGAAATTCTTCTGGATGCTGCTTTCACCTGTTTGAGCTGAACTGCAAATCCAAGGCCATGCTCACAGGATGCCAAGGACTGGTTTCAGCTGTAAAATAATAAAAATATAGAAAATACAACACAGCAGTAAATTAAATATTATTGGATGAATAGCATATTAGTTTGTGCAAAAGCTCCGAAATATTCACAAAGAGAAACACTGCAATCAACACAAATTTAGAGAATCTAATTCATGGACATTTCTATAGAACTTTGAATTAGTTAGCCAGAAATAGGAATAATTACAGCTCCTAACTTTCATAACATCATGTCTCCTTCATTATTTAAACTTATGCTTTAAAATCAATGTGTGCACCACTCAAGTGGGAAAAAAGCCGTTTTGTTCTAGTTTATGTCATCATGCTGGTTTTAATTCTCTATTAAATATTTGTTGACTAATATGTAGCATTTGATGGTTGGATTTGTTTTCCTCCCACTCAGGTTTCCATTTATTTGCACCTATGCAGGCTCCTTCTTTGGCCCCTGCTGCGAACCTCTCATTTATGCTAAAATCTAACAACAGGACATCAAAAGCACCCAGAGGGCTTCTGCATGCAATATTAAAGATTTCCATTAGCGCTGAACTGTTTGAGGGAAATGGGAGGAGGGGGTGGAGCTTCATGAGTGTTTGTGCATCAGGAAACAGACATGGACCATCATCATTACAGCTAAGATGAGGAGTAGCCACCAGGGAGAAACGGGGGAAAGAATGAAGAGAACAAAGCAAGGCTCAGTATTTTATACCAAAAAGAAGTTTGATACGTGAAGATATGAGTGTTGTTCTCACTTCATGCATCATATCAAGCAGACTTCATGGCAGCATCAGCAAGGGGAACTCCAGCACAACAGGGAAGCCGACTCATCCTCTGTCCTTCACTTTGAATGACATGAACAGATTTAAACAGACCGACACACACTCAGCACTTTACCGAGGCTTTTTCATCAAATGCTTTCTAAAGGCCTCTTCATTTTCTCAGAAACAGCTATACTCTATTTGGACAAAACATTTAGATAAGCCCTTTTCTTTCACTTCAAGATTTGGAAAGTCCACTTAATCGTTATTTATTTATACATATCACTCAGATGTCCAGCTATTCATGTGATTGAAAGATTTATTTAAGTTTAGGTTAATTTAAAAATTTGGTTTTGGTCAAAGTAAAAAAAAGAACATTATTGAGAATAACATGCATTGACTCATAATCTTGCACAAACTGTTAGTCTTCTAAAAATGCAGAGGAACTGACTCTCAGCTACAACAGGAAGTTACAGCTCAGGATCTGTAAAAATGATTTTTCATTTGTCAATTTCAATTAGCTGTGGTGGCCATCTTGAATCAGAATGATAGGATGTAGATTTATGTTCAATGGTTACCATCTGAGTGCTTCATCAAAAAATGGAATGTTCTTCCACTGCTGCTGAGTTTGTTTGTTCATGAAACCATTAAAGGTTTGTAGGCAAAGACCTGAGATGTACGTGTATATATATATATATATATATCTATATATATATATATATATATATATATATATATATATATATATATATATATATATATATATATATATATATATATATATATATATATATATATATATATATATATATATATCCATCCATCTATCCATTTTCTGTAACCGCTTATCCGAGCAGGGTCGCGGGGGGGCTGGTGCCTATCTCCAGCAGTCATCGGGCAAACAGGCGGGGTACACCCTGGACAGGTTGCCAGTCCATCACAGGGCAACACAGAGACACACAGGACAAACAACCACACACCTAAGGACAATTTAGAGAGGCCAATCAACCTGACAGTCATGTTTTTGGACAGTGGGAGGAAGCCGGAGTACCCGGAGAGAACCCACGCGTGCACAGGGAGAACATGCAAACTCCATGCAGAAAGACCCCAGGCCGGGATGTCAACCCAGAACCTTCTTGCTGCAAGGCAACTGCGCTAACCACTGCGCCACTGTGCAGCCCTATCTATATATCTATAGATATATAGATATATAGATATCTATATATATATATAGATAGATATAGATATATACATCCATAGTCAACACATAAAGGCTAAAGCTGTCCCGAAGGTAGAAAGTGCTGGGAATCTTAATTAACTCTGGAACTAAAATGATTGGGCAGTGGTAGTTCCAAACAGATGCACGGCAGCATCCAGGAGGGTGGAAGCCCATACTTGGTGTGCTGCTGTCCAGGGTGCTGATACAAATGGGAAACAGTAGCAGGTGTTGTCCATGGTGCTGGTCTCCCAGGATGGACAGGCAGTGGCTGTAACAGAACCAGAAAACTTTTATTGTTCAGTGAAGCAGCTGAGTAACTAAGAAGCAACCGACTATATTCTTATTTGTAAGTTTTTCATAGCAAAACTTTCAATTTTCTCATAGCTTTCAACAATTTTAGCACATGATCAAAGTTCAATACTGATCATATAAAGTGGTATGAATTTAGCAAAAATGAAAAATTAAATCCTCCATTTGTGAGTGGACAAAAGCTGTAACTACAGCAAAAATGTTCAAACATTTCTAGAGTAAGGTAGACATCATATCAGCACATAGGGTCTGAACTCATGCTCGTTTTATGATTCAAAAACCAAATGCATATTTGCAATATAACTTTAGCTGGAAGTAAGTTCAAACTGGCCAGTCACATCTGCTGATATTGAGTGGAATCCATGCGTCCCTCAACTTTAACAAGATTCCCAGTCCCTGCACTGGCCACCCAGCCCCACAGCACCATGTTTTACTGCAGGTAGCAGGTGTTTTTCCTCTTTCTCCTCCATGAATAACGCTCATTGTTATGCCCAAATAACTCAGTTTTAGTTTCCTCAGTCCACAGCACCTTATTCCTAAATGAAGCTGGCTTGTCCAAATGTGCTTTAGCACCTCAAGCAGCTCTGTTTGAGCTGTGGGTGGAGAAAAGTCTTCCTCTGCATCACATGCAGCATCTCCTTGTGTAGAGTGCACCAATAGTTGAACGATGCACAGTGACTCCATCTGCAGCAAGATGATGTTGTAGGTCTTTGGTCTGTGGGTTGACTCTGACTGTTCTCACCATTCGTCGCTTCTGTTTATCCCAGATTATTCTTGGTCTGCCACTTGGAGCCTTAACTTGAACTGTGCCTGTGGTCTTCCATTTGCTCAATATGTTCCTAACTGTGGAAACAGACAGCTGAAACCTCTTAGACAGCTTTCTCTATCCGTTCCCTAAACCATGATGGTGAGCCATCTTTGTTTTCAGCTCATGTGAGAGTTGTTCTGAGACCCCCATGTTGCTGCTCTTCAGAGAAGATTCAAAGAGGAGGGAAACTTACAATTGGGCCGCTTAAATACTTTATTTATTTATTTATTTTATTTTATTTTTGTTTATGCAGATGAGTCGATTGAGAACTCATTCTAATTTACGACGACGATCGGGCCAAGAGGCAGCAGCAACAGACACATAGTTAGCATACTCTAATTTAATTAACAACAATTTAATTCACATATTTTTCTATCCTCACTGAATCATCATCAAAGAGAGAAACAGATAAAAAGTGGCTGTTGACAAAAATAGACACACAATTACACAAATTGATGCTTGTTTGCTCGAAAATAAAAAGAAGCAGTTTTGCCACAAAATAACAGTTTCAGCTTTGAACAGTCTCTGATGCGTGTTCAGCCACATTTAATAATTCAGATGTTTCAGTGATGGAGAAAGTCTGCCTAACAAGACCAACTCTGTCACAGGCTTTTGGTCAAAGTTATCAAACTAAATCAGCAATTAACTGCCAAGACGCAACGGCAGTTTAGTGAATACAGCAACCTAATTAACTTTCAGAATGTGAATGCTGATTTTTCCAAGCAAAACAGACAGAATGGATTCTGATTGTGATGTTTAACGTGATATGTGAGCATTCCGGTTTTCTACTCTCACTTGACAGATTTGCTGTTGTGCTCCATGAGGTGGAGCTTG
Source organism: Aphyosemion australe (assembly GCA_006937985.1). Taxonomy (NCBI): domain Eukaryota; kingdom Metazoa; phylum Chordata; class Actinopteri; order Cyprinodontiformes; family Nothobranchiidae; genus Aphyosemion; species Aphyosemion australe. The sequence continues at coordinate 42,900 of SSNS01000822.1, forward strand.
GTTCCATGGATTTGTTACTGCATTAAATAACACAATAAAATTTGGCACATCAGTAGTTTTACCATAGCATCTGTCTGACTTTGACTCAATGTTCTAATTCCACCTGCAGCTTCTCTGGTGTCAAAGCAGAAACACATTGATTAAAGAGGTTTTACAGTTTTTTTTCGATTGCTAAAACTTAAAAAGCAAAATTGAGGCATGATTTTCACAACCTCTACTTCTGTTCCCAATCGCTTGACTCAATTTATCACTACTCAACATATCCTTATCATGTTAGAACTCTGATTTTCCTCCTTTACACTCTGATGTCAATTTCACATTACCTTGCTGTCAAAACACAGCACACAATTATCAGGTTTACACACACTTCTCACATAAATCCTCAAAGCTTCAATCAACAACACACAAATACTCAAATCTCTAAACTTTCGGGTCTGGCGAGCAATTTGCAATCAGGGACTGCAGCATAAAAGGAGGCTTGACGCTCTGTTGTGTTTGATGAGCAATGGAGAACAGAGACAACAGAAGGAGAGGGGTACGTATGGGAGTAGGAGGAGGAGGAGGAGGAGGACGGGGAAGGGGAGGAGGAGCCATGGAGGAGGCTTGTGGAGATGTGGCTTTTGAGGCCTGTCAGGGCTTCATGAGGCACTCGAGGTGGTACTTCCAGCGCTGTTTGGACCAGGAGGACATCACCTGTGATGTTGACGAGGCCCTCTGACCAGACAGAGACCGGAGGCATGATGCCCCATGAATATGCTTGAATGGGGGGGGGGGGGGGGGGGGGGGGGGGGGTAAAATAAAGTGTTTTGTCTTTAAATGTGTGTGTGTCTAATGTTTGTCTATGAGAGAAGTGGGCATTGTAATAGATTCAGTGTGTTCCATTTCTCTAATTGTGTTCTTTCCATGCTTGGTAGTGTTCTGCCAAATGCTACTTGTGTTTATTCAATGAATGGTATGTGTGTGTCATGTGAAAATATGGCTGTGTTTACCAAATGAAAACACGTGTTACATTTTGTTAACATGTTACGAGATTTGATAGCAGAGTTGTTTTGCAAAGGGATGCCAGGGTTTAGCAATTTGTGTGTGATGTTTGGGGTTTTGTGTTTGCAGTTTTGAAAGAAACGTACAGTTTCGACAAACGCGTTTTAGCAATCAAAACAAACTGTAACAGTTGTCTCAGGCTCATCTTTACTTAGCCTCTCTTTATCACATCAGCTCTAGTTCAAAGATGGTTGTGTGGATTTCCTGTTATTTTATGGACTTTGAGTGATAAAAGAAATCATCAGCAGTCGTTGAACCTCGATCGTACACAGTTTAGGGCTTTGAAATAAAACTCAAAAGAATGCTCTAGTGATGGTGTTACTTTTCTCATGGTCTCTTGTTGAAACTGGGAGTCTAAATAAGCATTTGGGAAAAATCAACTGGAAGCTGTTTCTTACATGTGGTTACATTTTTAACATTTTGTGGCCAAGACCAGAATGCTATGAATTAGAAAGATTACCTAAATACTCACTGGACACTTTATTACGCACACTTTTCTAGTCCTGAGCTGGACTCCCTTTTGCCTTCAAAGCCACCTTAATCATTCATATCACATATTCAGCAGTCTTGGAATCATTCCTCAGTGGGTTCTGGTCCACACTGACATGGCAGCATCAGCTCCATCCATGATGAGACTCTCCAGTTCCACCACAGCCCAAAGGTTCTGGACTGGACTGAGATCTGGTGTCTGTGGAGGTTGGTGGAGTCCAGAGAGCTCATGGTCATGTTCTAGAAACCAGATAGAGATGATCTGAGCTTTTCCAGCATGATCCTGCTGGAAGTAGCCATCAGAAGATGGGTCCATGTGGTCTTAAAGGGATGGACATGCTCAGCAACACACGCTCACACACACACCATTACACCACCAGCAGCAGCCCTAACCATTGATACAAGACATTATAGATCCATGCTTTGATGCTGATTACACCAAATTCTGACCCGACCATCTAACTCCAGACTCATCAGACCAGGAAAGGTTTCCCAGTCTCTCCTGGTCCAGTTCTGGTGATCCTGTGTCAATTATAGCCTCTGTTTCCTGCTCTTAGCTGACAGGCGTGAGACCAAAAATATTTTTTATTGCTTCGTCTGATATGAAAAAGTTAAAAATATATAATAAATCTTTTAAATGGCCAAATTCAATAAAAGACATCACAAGTTTTTCTTCACAGTGGCATCATTTTAGGCAGACAATGTTAAAATATTAAAACAACCCTGTAAGGAGTGGGCAGTGGTAGTGGTTGTTGATAGGATTGAGCCCAAATGCTATTTGGTTGTAGGTGTTTGTGACTTCTTTCCAAAGGTTTAACTGATATCCATCCAGTGGTTGATGAGATATTTTGCTAACTGACAAACGAGGGTTTCTCCAACTGGAAAAGTTTCAGCTTGCAGTTAGTTGGTACTCAAAGTTAGCTACCTTTAAAACACAGTGTGCAGGAATGACAGAAGTTGGAGTTAGCTTGTATTTGCTGCTGTCTATTAGCTGTGGTTCATGGTCAATGGGGTTAACTCCACACACACACACACACACACACACACACACACACACACGGAAACATACCAGGAATCTGTAATTGCCTCTCCAGCTACAACAGCAACAATTTTATCTCCAGTTCCTTTAAGCCTTCACCTTGAGATGATGTCTGTGTTGGAGTGTTTTCTTTCTCTCTAGTCCCAGGGAGAGTGAACCCCGCTCTCCTCCACGCCCCAGCGCCTCGTCGTCATCCATCTGGCAGCCAGGATAAGAACTGCACGGGACATTAGTCCAATTTCCCAATCACAACATGTTACCAGTCCCGGCCCACCGACTCCCTCCCAGCTCTCACGCTGGGCTCCAATTTACTGAGAAGGACACTGTGCTTAACGTAAGTCACAAGGGAGCATTAGGACTGTATCACTCTTTCACCATTAGATGATGCTGCACCTTTTAGAAAACCTGCTCAGATCGTTGAACCTCCAGTAAACCAACAAGCCTCTAAAAGACTCTAAAGTACTTTTTATTGGTTTGTATAAATGATGGTATTAAAGTAAAGTTAGCTTGGGTTTGTTAGCTCGACTCAGTCTGATATGTTTTCTTGTTCTATTTTGAAATCAACACATATCCTCTGTTGCACTCCACGGACGTTGATTTCATTATGAAGGACATTTCTAACTGCTTGGGTGGCGTATGCTGGATTGTAGGGGTGGTTGTAATGTTTGGAAACACTTCCAAACCATGTAGGAGGGTGTAAGGGAGGGAGCTTTAGTCAGCATGCAGCTTTTTTCCTGGAAGGCGATGCAAGCTCCTCAATACAATAAAAAAAATTCTTATTTCAGTATTTGTAGTGAGAAGTTCTAGACTGCAGCTTGTTTAGTAATTGGTGTCAGACCAGTATGCTAACACTCAGCTCACAGTCTATTGTTGACCTGCTTTCTATGGTTTCACATCAGCTACAAAATAATATGGCAACAACTCTTTTCTAGGCCAAAGGAATGAATATGTTTTATCAGTAGATGGCTTTGAGTTCATGGGGCCCACCATCACTGTGAATGATAATAAGATAACTGAAGCTACCGAATCTAAGTCATTATTAATGTTTAAGGTGGCAGAGGAGTTAAGTGCTCACCACACAACCAGAGGGTTGCAGGTTCAAGCCCGATCTTTTGCAGTCGTTGTGTCCTTGGGCAAGACACTTAACCTGCCTTGCCTGCTGGTGGAGGTCGGAGGGACCAGTGCTCGGCCCCCTTGCCTCCGTCAGTGCGCCCCAGGGCAGCTGTGACTACATTGTAGTTTATCACCACCAGTGTGTGCATGGGTGGATGACTGTGTTGTAAAGCACCTTGGGGGGTTGTAGAACCCTAAAAGGTGCTATATATGAAATACAGGCCATTTGCCATTTATTTTAACCATGTGTGATTATGTTAGTGTCATCAATTAGGTCTCCCCTGGGAATAAAAGAACCAGGGACTGGAGGTCCGGCCGGACAACAACCGGCAACAAACCAGACCCAGCTGATCCAGAACCTGACAGATGCTTTGTGACTGATCTCTGAGTTAGTTTCACTTTCACTCAGCTTAATTTATCACAAAACACTCTACTTTAATGTGAAGGGAACATGTAATTCAACAAAATAAACATGAGCTCCTCCCATCTAGCTGAAGTCTGTGTGTGTGTGTGTGTGTGTGTGTGTGTGGGGTGGGGGGGGGGTTCTATACAAATTCCTCCATCTGTGTCGTCACCAATAGGGACTTTTTGAATCAGCTTGTTTTAAGCACGTTTCCTAAAACAAAATTGACAAAAAACAGACGCGTTTTTTTAACGTTTGGAGAGTTGATAGCAGCAGTAGAGACCCACGTGGCAGCACTACAAGATGCAAAAAGTCAAAATTTCATATTTCCTATTATTAACAAAAACCAGATAGTTTCTATTCTGCTCAAGAATTTTTTCAATTAAAATAAAAGCAAACCATTTAAAAATGTCTTTTTTCTTTCACTTTCAATAAAATACATAAAAACATAAAAGAGGCAGTAGAATGTAAAGTTACATTTTCTTGTTGTTGAATAAAGACAGCTTGGGTCAACAGTAGCATGCCAAAAAGTCAAAGCTGTGTGTGACCTACTTTTAATGTAATTAGAAAGTTGAAAAAGGTGAGAGAAAAACTCCTTTTCTGAGGAAACCTTCCTAACAACGTAACAATGAAACCACTCCTGCTACAGCTACATGTTCCAACCCACTTCAGGCTCAGCAGTATTTAAATGCTGGTCGCAGCAACGCTACTGCAGAGCCATGGTTAGCCAGGCCTCTGTTAGCACCAGCTAGCTGTTAGCTTCAGCTAGCAACAGCCTTGTTGAAAGAGAGAAAAACAAGCACTCACCACTCAGGTTCCAGGATAAACTGGTAACATCCAGACTAGAAATTAATGCCAGATAGATCCACAGCTTGTGTCTGCAACCCTTCTACAAGCAGCCAGTGTTTGCCACACGCTCATTCTTGACTCTTAAGTGGGGAATTACTGAGGAACCCTGACTTTCACTTTCTGCTTTCACTTGGCTCTCTTCTAACCCTTCCCCTGTTGGCTCAAAACACTCACACACACACACACACACACACACACACACACACACACACACACACACACACACACACACACACACACACACACACACACACACTAGTGGAGTGGGCGGAGATAACAGGTCTTTTTATAATGAGCCTTATTGTGAGTGTTTTAGTTGGCCATGTCTCAGGGCTGCTGGGACATTTTAAGCTCCAACAAAATTTGATATTCTTTATAGAGGCGCAAAGATCAGTTTTAGATTGTAAATAAACCGCATTTGACTGCTCCTTTAATATAAATTTCAAAAAGCAGAATTTAAATTTGGATTAAAATGCTCACATTTGTGAATTTTTATCACAAATTTTCTTCAAATGTTTTTAGTTTGCATTAATGACATCTCTCATTAAAGACCTGCCTCCTCATTTGCATGTTGTTTTATATTGTCTGTGAATGCAAATTTAAAATAGCAAGTTGTTAAAAAATGAAAATAAATTCTAAAAGTTGACTGGATTCAGTAATAAACACGAGTTGTGACCATTACAGAAAATAGTTCAGGATTTATACAAGAAGTAAATGTTTGAGCTGCATGTGTTGATCAAAATTGTTTTGTACTACAAATTGTTCAAATGACAAATTATGTTGTTGTTTTTTTTAGTCAGAACAAGAAAGGAGTAAATCACATATGCTGTCAGATTACACCTAATCAGCGTCTGGTGTTAAAGCTGCTCCCAGTCCAATCTCTATGACAACAGGGATCTTCAGCTCATCTACTGTTGATTTGATTATCAGCAGTGCAGCAAAACAGGGATGTTATGGATTTGTCTGTTTATTTTTTCATGGTGTAACCAAGTGTTATCTTACACATGTCAGAGAGGGTTGTCTCAGAATAAACTAGTGAGAAATAAACAATTATGTCTTCATTTTAAAAATAGTGCTTTTGATGCTGCTTGTTCGTATAGAGTTAAATATCAGAACCACGCTTCCACCACAAGGGCCACCTTCAGGTTAAGGATTTTTGTTAGCTCATAATTCCCATTATTATTATTTGTTGTGTGAAAATAAACCTTAAAAATAAATAATTAAAATTTTTCTGTGACCCTAATGTGTTTGAAGTTAATCCCGAGGGCCACATAAAAAAAATCTCAGAATTTTGAGGTTAAAGAGCAAATTGCAAGTTAGACTCCCATGAACCAACATTTAGAGAAACATAAAAGAAACTTGTTTTTTTTTAATTACACATACATAAATTATTTAGGCTTTTAGAGTCACTTTGTGAGAAAATGTTTTATTATTTTTTTTCTGCCAAACCAACGTCAGCAAAGGGAGTCCTGTTAGCTTGATCCAGAGACAAATATGGATTCTAATGCAGCTCTGACAAAGAGGAAACTTTAAATGTTTATAATTATTCTTATGATGGACAAAAACCATAAAAATATGAGCCTGCTGCACGTCTCAGAGAGCAGAGACAAGCCAGAGGGAGAAACGATTGGCCAAAGCAGAGAGATTGAGCTGTGATGTGAGGAGAAGCTGCGGGGGAGCAGCAGGTGTGAGTTAACGATGTTAGCTTAAACTCGTGTGCTAGCATCACAATATTGTACAGATTACTATCATGTAGCAGACAATTAAAATAGTATCGGTCAGCTAATATAACATTAATACTTGACAATAATAAACTAATAAGCGTCTGTCAGTGGTCTCATACTCGTTAATATCTGTTCACGTAACGCAGTTTAGCACTTTAGAGAGAGAGAGAGAGAGAGAGAGAGAGAGAGAGAGAGAGAGAGAGAGAGAGAGAGAGAGAGAGAGAGAGAGAGAGAGAGAGAGAGAGAGAGAGACGCCTGTCATCCAGTTCTGGAGCTCATGTGGGCTGCTGTGATCTGGATCTGACCCAGAAACCAGCCTGACTGGCCCGCTGAGCCGTGCATCTCTTCTGGTGGTCAGGGCGGCGGTTCTGGCCTGGTTCCGTTCTCTGGGGAAACAAAACACTGGTGCACCATTTTCATGAACTAGCTACTGTAGAAATGAGCCACGTCACAGGTGAGCTTCAGACGGCAGGATTTGGCATAGATATCATATGTATCACTAGATGCCTCACCTGCGCTGTTCGTCAATTGGATGAACGTCCCTACGCGGCAGCCATCTTACTTCGGACAGCTGCCCCCTTTAGTAACATTGGTCTCATTGGTGCATGTACTATTTAAATAACTCTAACTTGCTCAGTTTTCAACCAATTTTCAAACTGTTTGATTTGTTATAAACGCCAGAGATGTGGCTGTGAAATATGACGGATTTGGCCCATTTTTAAATTTTTTTATTTGCAAGTATGTCGTCTCAAGCCTATGTGTCATAAGGTTTGTAACAATGCAACCTGCTTGTAAATCTGTTAACATTTAATTGCTTTAAGAGTGTTTTTGTTTGAGTTGTTCACTCACCTTCCATCTGCTACCATTGAGAACGGAACGTAAGCTGTCCGAGGTAAGATGGCCGCCGTGTAGGGACGCTGTCGACTCCCAGTTAAGGCATCTAGCAATATATATGATATCTATGGGATTTGGAGTCTTATTTCCTGATATGTGGACGTCTCTCCTCTGATTGGCTAACAGCAACACGACTCTACCACTGACTCTGTTTTCTCTGCAACGTTGATGTTTTATCTCCACCAATAACACAAGCCTGGAGGAGCTCTGCTGTGTGGTGGAGTTGCTAATGCTAACGGTTAGCTTCTACTAGCCCAGACGTTCTCTGCTGTTTCCTGGACGCTAAACCAACAACAGCCTTCCCCGTCGTGAGTAAAGATGGGTGAGTCCATGAATGCTAAGTGACAGTGTGACGTAGATCTGTCAGGATTTTCTAATCCTAGAGTTTCACCTAGAGTCTATTTTCTATCAGAAGCTAATGCAGGAGATAGATGGAGGAGACTATTTTCATGTTCAGCCTGCATGAAACACTCAGAGTGACCCATTAGAATCAGAAATAAGATTAAAAACGGGTTTTCAATAAAAAATAAAATAATAAAATAATAAAATGTTTACATAGGATTGACCAAAAAATAAGGAGGAATCCCCTAAAATATAATCTCCTAATTGTAAATCAATAATCTGTTTGGGTGTTCCTGCATTACCAAATGTGTGGTCATGAAGTTGGATTTCTCCCAATATATAATCTAATGTGTCATCTTTTATGTCACTGACTTTCATTTTTAGACACGGAAAGAAAATTGCACAAACACAATAAAAAACGTTTGTTACCTATTCACATCGGAATAGCAATTGTATCTTTCAAGATCTGCTCCTGCACTCTCTTGTGTCTTGTCTCCCCTCGTTAAGTGTTGATTTAACTCACCCACCCTCGTTACCCTACCCACCTGTTTCCATGATTATCCTCGTGTATTTAAACCCTCGTCTTCCCGTCATGACATCCTTCCTGCAATTATTCAATTGAACAGTTCGTTTTAAACCTGCCAACCTTCTTCCTGTGCCTGCTCTCCTGCGTTTGGGTCCATTTTCATCTCCACTTAATGACAGAAGGATCTGACCACCAAGGACCCAGCAGTGAGCAGGTCAGTTTTTCGTTTTTTTGTTTCTCTGTTGAGCAGTGGTGATATATGAGAGGACACAATCCAACGCATCCCATGCGTTCCCAGGTGATCAGACACACATCTCCTCACTTCTGCTGCTCCCCAGACTGCAGCCGCTGGCACTACACCCAGAGGTCCATGCCAAACACCTGCCGCTGCACCCAGAGGCCCCGGCCGTGACGCCCTGCCCAGAGGCCCCGGCCGTGACGCCCTGCAGTGGTCTCTAATCGTAGGCGGAAATCTTGGGGTCAACAGGGAGGACACGTACCCCCATTGCATAAAGTTGTCCCCCCCAGAAAATTGAGTATATAAACATATGTAATAATGATGCAGTATAGTCCAATGAATCCAGAGCACAACCCATCAACATTAAAACAGCTAAACAATGTGTTTTGAATCATTCAAAGATTATGACACCCCCTCCACTATTCCTCAAATTGGTGTACGGTCCACACAAGCTGTTTCAAACGGGCGGGGCTGCCGGAGCTCCCAGCAGCAAGCTAGTGGCAGTCTCTGCAGGGAGCGTGATTTGGAATCGTAGGATGACCAAGGAAGGGCTCGCCTTTCTCGTCTCAGATTGGCTAGAAGGGCTCTCCTACGATTGGCAGCAAACTGTCTTCCCTCGCTGCCGAGTTTTTACGTCTGCAGACAGATCTTGAGGAGTGTTTTTTGAAGAACGTGAACTTAGCTCTATAATAACCATTCTGTCCTGTTTTTCAACAAACCAGCTTCAGTTTCTTTTATAGAAGAACCTGAAAAACGTCAAATGTGAACTTATAATAGATCTTGTTGCATTTATCACAATGTTGGATTGACTTTATATCTGTTGGCTCTCAAGCATGGGGTTATCTTATTACTATAGGCTATGTTATGTCTTCACTTTCATAGGTTAAGGCTGTTTGCAAGTTAGGACACATCTCATCTTCTGTTTAAATGTGTATCATTTAATTCAAAGCTGATTATGATTTAGACCTGTTTTTCATTATTCTAGAAGAGAAACAGACCTGCTGCACACAGCTGGGACAAATATAACAGTTTTTTTATATTTCATACCCAGGTAAGGCACGCATATGTTTAGCCTATTTGTACTTTGTTTAATAAGATAACCTCAAGCAGATTAAAATAAAGTCCAATTGTGATAAATGCAACAAGATTTATTGTAAGTTCACATTTTATGTTTTTAAATTTTTTTTTTAGAAAAGGAACAGAAAAAAAATTTCAAAACAGAGCAAAATGGTTATTATAGCACCAAGTTCGCATGTTCTTTACAAAACTCCCCAAAACAGCTGTTCTGTTGGTGTCAGGAGGACAGTCTGCACTTAGTGAGGGAAGACGGTTTGCTGCTAAATGAAATAGCCAATTGTAGGAGAACCCTTCTAGCCAATCAGAGGCAAGGAAGACGAGACGTTCCTTGGCCATCCTACAATTCCAAATCACACCTGCAGGGAGGGGGAGAGAATGAGAGCAATGTAAACCCAGTAGGTTGTCTGACTCACATGCCACTTGTTCTACCAGCTGAAATATGTGTTAGATGTGGTCATAAATGTAGAACATTACCACCTATTGCTGGGCAAAATCTTGACATTTGGAAAAATACCCATAATTCAAAAAGAGATGTATCCCTGCGGTTAATGCAGTGGTTCTCAAATACTTTCAGTGAAGCCCCCCCTAGGATACATGGATTTTTTCACGCCCCCCTCCCAATGTGCGGGGTGGGGGGGGGGGGGTGTTGCACAATGTTCATTGTGTGCAGTAAGATAGTTTTATGGATATCTGGAATGTTAATTTCTGCTAGGAACAATAGAATTATAGATTTCTGAATACATATCCACTCTGGATTAAATATTAAAACGGCTTGCCATATTAACGCGCTGATGATCTTGATGCCAGAGCAGGGGTGAGAGTAGGGTTGGGCGATTAGACAAATTATTCAACCATCAATCAGTGGCGGCTCGTCCATAGGGGGCGCTAGGGCGCCGCCCCACCACTCACAGGAAGGAGAAGAAGAAGATAGGAATCACAAAATATATTTAAAAAAACATAAAAAGTGAACTAAACGATCTATACACACCATATGGACTAAGTGCTGTGTGTAATCTGTGTTTAATAATGTTTTTTTTTTACTTTTAACACGGCCGAATCGTCGACGTACTTGTCACGTGTCCTCTCGCGAGCGCAGCAATCTTTACCATTGACTTAATATGGGCTAACTGGCGCATGTGCAGTGGGTCCCCAAACCGTCCACAACGAGAAAGAATAGGAGAGCGGTTGGTCGCATCTTTTAGCGATCGTCGCCGCCTCACCGGGTGAATTCTGCTCAGACCAGGGGGAGGAGATCGCTGATTGGTCGGGTTGTTCACCCCGCCCTGAGGGGAAAACTTTCCACAGGCTGGCACAGTGTGGCTCCATCTGTGCCAATTTGTCACGGCAGCAACACACTACGTCCACTGAATATTTTTTTGTTGTCCAACCTTTTAGCCATCTTTGCTATAATTGTGAAATCATCAGTGACAAATAAAGTTAATTGCTTCAAAACCTGACGTAGCAAACGCTACTAGTAGGTTCCAATGTGTGAAACCTCAGCCAATCGAATTGCTTGTTGTTGAGTTTTTTTCAGCTGGCTGGCTTTCGTGTTAACCAATCACAGGGAGAGAATCCACGTAAACAGGAAAATGATGAATGCGGGCGGGCAAACTCTTGTCTTTGGCAAAACAATGCCAGCAAACAGTCTGATCAGCTAAGCTTTTACGTTGGGATGTAGAATTTCACGAACCGAGTGGATTATTTTTACTACACCACACGGATTATGGCCATAACCTGCAGGTAAGCCTCATTTTAGCTTTTGGCTTCAGGAAATAGCATGCTGCCTCGTTAGCGGCTAGCACCGCTCCATACGGTTTGAACTAAGTGGTACTTTTTGTTTGTGAGTCTGGGCTTTAATCTAAACGCCGGCTGCTTCTGTGAATATCTTGCGTTGTGTCACTGTGTGTTTTTCTGGATACGTGTAGCGTCTATTTTACGGCCTCACGTTTATTTACAGCTTATGGGTGTTCTGTTTGTAGAAAGTGGATTCTATTGATTAGATTTAGCCTACTCCCCTTAAGCGTGTGTGCAGTTTGTGTAATATATGGGTGAATGGATGAATGTTTTTGTCAAAAACATGCTTAATATATTCGAAAACCTTTTGAATAACTTTGTTGCCGGAAGCGCTACTGTGACCGTCAGTTGTGTGACGCTGATGCTTAAGAATCAATGGTAATTTTGCGTCCCCTAGTGGTGATATGTGGTTAGCGCCCCACCCAAAATAAAAGTCACCGGCCGCCACTGCCATCAATGATTGGCTGAGTCATTCAACGGTTGTTTTTACAAGAGGCGATTTGTTTATTTATTTGTCCGTGAGTAAGTGTGTTAATGATTCATGCAGATGCGCAGATATTTTACCCGTTACCACAGAATCCATCGTGCAGGTAACATCATGGAAAGATTTCCATCAGAGCGTCTGTGTTATTCTCCGCTACTGAGTGCGCACATGCAAGCGGCGCGCAATAGGAGCTCAGAGCGCATCTGACAGAATTGTGCACAAGAGCACAAATGTCGAGAGCTTCTAGATCTGGAAAGTGGAAACCCTTCTTTCAGAGTCTGGTAGACTTCTGGTCGTTTCTTTTGGAGAAATGTTTCCTGACTTTAAAACTCTGGCTGAAGTAGAATTCGGCAGCACCCGCTTTGGATCTTCGGATCCAGCGTGGCAGCGGATCTCTGAATAATCAGAACAACATTTAAACAGCCATGAGTCTGTCTGAGGCAAAAGTCCAGAACCTCGTTAGCCTCTTCAGCAGCTTCATAGACACATCTGATTACGCACAAGCAGGTGATCATCAGGTTTACGCCGGAGCAGAAAGAATGTGCGTTCGGGCAGCAGCAGGTGAAATGTTGATCATCTAAGTGAAATTGTTTAATTGCATTGTTTCTATGTTACTGGGGCACTCTGGTCAGCTTGTGTGGACTAAATATTAATTAAAACGAATGGATATTTTATGGTTTTATTGAATGTTTATTATTATTTTTAAAATGAAAGTGAAGGGAAAATGTGGCCTCTGGCTGCGTGCGTCCAAATGCAGCAGCGATTCTTTCAATTTCTCATATAAGCAAGAAGGAAAGTTATGTCAAAAAAACATTTTTTTTAAATAAAATACCACTATGGTGGGCACCAGGGAAACAAGATGAGGCTTCTTGTTTAATTCAGGCCGTTTCTACGTCACTCTACCAAACAACCAATATAAAATGAAACAAAAAGTAAGAAAAATCTAAATTTCTCGTCCATCTAACACATGCACTGCCTTTCCATTAAATAAAATTCATGTTTGGACTTTTTCTGTGTTCAAAAATCAGTCTGTGATCCTCATTTATTGGACTGACAGTGGAGGTTGGAATACCCTTGTATTCTCCGTGGGGAGGCTCCGAGCGGGGTGGGGGTGGGGTGGGGTAGGGGGGTCGGGTGCGTCTGCCGCGCCCCCCCTACTCTTCTCCCGCGCCCCCCAAGGGGGGCGCGCCCCACTAATTGAGAACCACTGGGTTAATGCAATGTTAGCATAAATTACCAATACAATTTGCCCATTTTTAGTGTGGCTGTGGCCCAGAAATACAAAACCACATCAAAAAATGATGACAGCTCGACTGTAACCATACATTTCTTCTCACTGCAGCAGGTTCACCTGCCTGCCTCAGACTTTCTCTCTCACTCTCTCTCTCTCTCTCTCTCTCTGTGTGTGTGTGTGTGTGTGTGTGTGTGTGTGTGTGTGTGTGTGTGTGTGTGTGTGTGTGTGTGTGTGTGTGTGTGTGTGTGTGTGTGTTGGGGGCATCTTGGCCGGATAATGTTCTATTTCAGATGAGCAGCTCCCTAAAGTTAACTGCTGAGAATGATTAAAAAAAACAAGCCTGACAAGTTATTTTCGACGCCAATGAAACCACACTGAAGTTGGTTTTAGGTTGTAAATATTCATTCATCCTGGTTCAGCTGAGAGGTTTTATGGTTCACCAAGTTGTGACACTGGTGCAGCAGGTCTGATCGTCTCTTTGTGCTGTTGCTGATCACAGCTGGTTATTTAGTGAAAGACTAAAATCAACAGCTTGCTCTTCGTGTTACTTGGTCACCCCAGACTGTTCGTCTAGATTCTACAGATATTTTAAAAATTTAATATTATTTTGATATAAACTTTGTGGATGTTTTAATAGCTTCCACATCATGTGACCTAGTCACATTTTTTGTTGACATTTTATTTTTAGATGGCATTCTCTCTTTGAGATTTTTAGTGCTTTAGGCATCACATCTGTCCACACATGCACTATGCAGTTATTGTTCTGCTAATAAAAGTGGCCATGTAATACCAGGACATGTAGCTTCAATTATACTATTTTCTATTCCTTAGTCTGAATTGCCCTTTCCTTCAGTTTGGATATTTAAAAAACAAACAAATTAGAGCTATATTGCCTCTTAAAATTTGCAAAGTTATAAAGATGATATTTTTGGTCCATAGCACCCAGCTCTGCTAATGACAATTTCCTGTGTGTGTGTGTGTGTGTGTGTGTGTGTGTGTGTGTGTGTGTGTGTGTGTGTGTGTGTGTGTGTGAGAGAGAGAGAGAGAGATAGTCAGGCAACCAAGTCAGTTGAAATGGCAGAGAAAACAAAATTCACAGACATCCAGTAATTTCTTAGTGCTCCAAAACGCCAAGTAAGTAGAAATACCCCAGTTATATGGTTGCATTTTGATAAAAGTGTCTATAAAAAGGGAACGAAATGCTTATGAATATTTTTTCATAATGGTTTTATTAGGCAAAGTCGAGTTACTTGACCAGAGATCCAGAGGCAGAGGCATATAGTCTCAGGTCAGTTATGAAATAAGCAGAACTGTCTTATTTAGACATACTGTGTCGTTCTGATGACCTTTTCTTGCCCCGATCCGATACTTCAGCAATGCATTAAAATTAGAAGAAAAATGGAGAACAGATCCAAGTTGTCCTTTAAGTTAAAAATTGAAACTAAGCCACTGTTATTATCTCATGATTTTTAAAAGTCATGTTTGTTGTTTTAGAAGATTTTATCTGATCTTTTATTCCACCTGATTCCAATTGTTTGAAAAACATGCCTGATTTGTTTTATCGTGTGATTGGATCAGAGCGTCTTTAGTTGTTGTGTTTAATTGTGCTTTGGGTATTGCTGAATATTGGAAACATCTTATTTCTATTCTAGGGGACCCACTTCTCAGGGAAAGTGGTGGAATGGCAAGATAAAGAGTCAGAGACTTCAGATGACAGTAAGGAAAGTGGTGCAGGCAGCAGGTCATGAGTTCCTTACTGCCAGCAGCAGCTCAGGCACAGGGGAGAGTGATGCAACATGCCATGCTAGTGCCAGCACCAGCTCAGGGACAGAGGAACTGGATACAGCAGGTAGTTCAGATCTCAGTGACTGCACAAGACCGTACCAACGACATCCCCAGTGTATTGTAACCCAAACTCTTGCTAACAAGACGTTGACATTCCAGCAAAAATGGTTTCAGGATTTCCCATGACTACATTACAGTACTTCAGTGAGAGGAGCTTTGTGTTTTTACTGCAGCAAAGGGTTCTCACAACAGTCCTCTTTAGGACCTGATGTTGCTTTCATTAGTTCAGACTTCAGGAACTGGAAAAAAGCCACCAACACCATCAAGCTCACTACTACTACATCACTATTTAATTGTTAGTGCATACCAGTTGAATCCAGTCAGCCCAGTTGTCCAGCACATGGCGTAAACAGCAGGAGGTGACAAGGTATTGCTTCAGGAAGATTGTTTGTTCTGTGCGGTTTGTGTCAAGACGAGGACAAGCCATAAGATGCCACAAATGATGAAAGGGGTAATCTCCATCAGCTCCTGAAACGTAGGGCAGAAGAGGATGATCCCATTTTGCTGAGGTGGTTAACAGATCGTACACAAGCCCCAAACAGCAGAAGGAATCTTTGAACATCATGGCCAATACAATAGTTCATGGCATTGCAGCTGAAATTAAAGCATTTCCCATTTTGCCATTTTCAGTCATTCTTGATGGTACCCAGGATGTTACTGGTGCTGAACAGGAGAGTGTCTGTCTTCGCTATGTGGACCATGACCTTGTCCCACATGAGGAGTTTATTGGGCTATACAGGGTTTCAGAGACAACAGGTCAGGGAATTGCAAAAGTGATGTTCTGTTGAGGCTTAATCTGCCACTGTCTGGTTTACGTGGGCAGACCTACGATGGTGCTTCAAACATGGCAGGAAAGTACACAGGTGCACAGGCAATACTGGAGAGGCAGCAGCCATTAGCCTTGTATGTACATTGTGGTGCACACCGTGTCAATCTGATTACACAAACTGGCTGCTTTGCTTCCCCACTGATCCGTGACTCTTTCTTTAGTGCACCAGTTGGGCATCCTATTTGGCCAGTCAGGAAAGTTCAAGAGCATGTATGAAAACATTGCTACATCCAAAAATGCCTCTCTCGCCACCTTGAAACCACTTTCACCAACAAGGTGGACTGTTCAAAATTCTGCTATAACAGCTGTGCTAGGGCAGTATGAGAGCATACTCAGCAGCCTAGAGGAGACGGCCAAAAGCACATCACAGCCTCTACTGCCAGTGGCTTACTTCAGCAGAGGTAAGACTGTGTTGGGACTCTCACTTGCATCTGCTGTTCAAAATCAGAATCAGAATAGACTTTATTGTCGTTGCACAGGGTACAGCGAAAATTGGAGTGCCACTCCATTTGGTGCAGGATAAATGTAAAATCAACACAATCAAATCAAATTCAATCAAATAAATGTAAAATCAACAGTAATATGTGCAAACATTTGAGTAGCAGCATTACAACAGTAATATGTACAAAATATAGAGTAGCAGCATTGCAGGTCCCTATTGTGAGCAGAATATTTGCATATTGACTGAAACTGAGAGAGCACATATAAATATTATTGCACTTTATCAATATTAGACCGTAAATGTGGGGTTCGGGTCAACAGGTTTATCTGGTTTTGTGGTTGTTTGCTACGGTGATAGCTCTGGGAAAGAAGCTATCTCTGAATCTGTTTGTCCTGGTTTTATGTGACCTGTACCGTCGGCCTGACGGTAACAGGTCAAACAGATGGTTACTGGGGTGAGAGTGGTCTTCAATGATACTGCTTGCTCTACTGAGGTAGCGGGAGCTGGCAATGTCCTCCAGGCTGGGCAGAGAGCAGCCAGTGATCTTCTGGGCTGTGCTGATGACCCTCTGAAGTACTTTCCTGTCTGCAGCTGAGCACCCTGCGTACCATGTTGTGATGTGGTACGCTAGAACGCTCTCTATGGTGGCTCTGTAGAATGTCACCATCAGCCTCTCCTCCAGGTCGTTCCTCAGCTCCGGTGGCCTAGTGGTAGAGTGTCCGCCCCGGGACTGGGAGATCGGGGTTTGATTCCCGGTCTACGGTGTTCCGAAAGATGTCTTGGAAAAGACAACTCGAGTTGTTGGGCAATTTGAAGGGGGGTACGGTGACGGCGATGAGGCATCTGGGCATCAATGCCCGTGGGGTCACGCCCTTGCTGTTGACCTTTGGTGACGCAGTGCTACCTGAATGTGTTATGCTTAGCTATGTGAGTTTCTCTGTTAGGGCTTTTCAACGGGCCCCTTTGGTGTGCTTTAAGTGTCAAAAGTTTGGTCATGTGGCAGACGTCTGCATAGAGAGTCGGAACTGTAGAAGGTGTGAAGGTGATCATGAGAGTCTGCAGTGTGTGGCTGCTTTTTGTTGCTCGAACTGTGGTGGTGGGCACCTAGCTACGTTTTGTGGCTGTGTATTTTATTGGAAGGCGGTGGCGGTTGAGGTGTTTTGGAAGGAGCACAAAGTGTCTTACGCCGAGGCAGTGCGTAGAATAAAGGGAGGGGGTGGTGTTGTGGCCCGCGGGGCGAGTGTTCGCAGCTTGGCTCCGTCTGCTGGTGGCAGGGAGGCAGAGCATGGAGGTGAGGTGGTGGTGGGGGATCGCAAGCTGTTTCTGGCTATTGTGGCGGGTGAAGACGGTGGCGAGCAACAAGTCAGATGCTGCTTGAGAGTCTTGGTTTGGGCCACCACTTGTTCCCTGGGGGTGGGTGGTCCTGGGGTTGGAGGGAGTCGGGGGTTGGGTGTGGAGTCGGGTGGTGGAATGGGGGCGGTTGAGGGTGGGGATGAGATGGGGGACTAAATCAGTTTTTCATAGCAATTGTGTCATAATGCTTCTAAAATGTATAGAAACCATTTAAGGAATGTTTCACGTTCAGAACGTATTTAAGAATACAAAACCTTTCAAGTAATGTTGTGTTATGATTATTTTTCCAAACAATGCAACACAAAAATTCTCATAAAATAAAGCTGAAGATATTTTAAATAAAATACAAGCTAAATGTGATGAAAACAACATTTTAAATAGCTTGAACTGAAGTGAAAAATGTAAAAACAGAAACAACATTTCTTCCTGCTTTCCTGATTCATTTATTAATTTTTATGTTTTTTTTTTTTTTTTTTGCTCATAGAAGTTGCGTTTTCTTCACTAGTGGGCAGGCTAATTGCAGGTAAAATGATGCTGAGCTGCGTTTTCTGTTGACAATAATACAATAAGGTTGGAGATTTTCTTTCTCTGCCTCTTTTTCAGCTGATGACGTGTATATATCTATATACATATATATGGCTGCGTGCATAGCGGAGTGCACGAGGGCTGGGTCAGATCGTGTTTTATTACTGAGCTGAGCCCTGTTGTGGCTTGTTATTATTAAAATGGGACAATCTGCTGAAACAGTTGAGGTAAATTTGTTGAAACTAAATCACAGAAGATGTCCAGAGAGTTTGGAAACGTGTTCATCATCGTGTTAATAAACTAACGGCATTTAAGATCATTTGCGGTAACGAGTTATAACCGCAGATATAGGACTGTCGCCCAGAATATTTTACTGAGGATGTTTTCAGCTCAACACCAAGCTCCAGAAACCAAAACCAGGTATGTAATCGACGTCACCGTCGTCTTTAGAAGCGAGTCTCCATCCACCGCTCCAGCTATGCAGCTGAGATCAAAGACAGAAACGGGGATTCTGTGCTGGGGGAAACCCTCCAATAACCTGTGCTTTTCCAGTAGTACAGACTTGAACAGGTTTGTCGAATTATTTGAGCAATAATCAGTTTTTATATTATTTGCACAAAATGTCAATTATTGATAGACATTACAGAAAACGGGGACGGCTTGCATCAAGCCGTCTGTCATTTTTCAGGCCGTCATTTTTGACATTAGGCAGGACGGCTCGCTGGCTAACACTATGCTTGAAGAGGTCCTGTCCCTGATCAACTCTGTGTGGGAGGCTGGTTGGTTGCCCACGGAGTGGAGGCACTCAGTGATTGTCCCTTTTCTGAAGCCTGGGAAACCCCCTGGGTCGCTGGAATCTTATAGACCTAGGTTGAGGTGCTGTGGTTTAAACTGTCCTTCTCCAAGTCCAAGTATGTGGAGTGGGGGTTTGAAGCTGGGAGGACTGGAACTGGATTGGGTGTCATCTTACAAGTACCTGGGGTTGTGGTTCGATGCAGTAGAGGCACACGTGGGGGTTGCACGTTCGTGACTTGGTGGCTAAGTGCGGACGCGTGTTGAACGTTATGCATTGCCTGGCCGGGACTGATTCGGTGGCCGACAGGGACACATTGTTCCTTGTGTATGGGGCATGATCCTACAACTCTGAAGCGCCTGGATGTGTTGCAGGCGGCGGCCTTACGGGTGTGTTGTGGGGCATTCCGTACAACTCCGTTGTCAGCCCTTCTCGTCGAGATGGGTGAGATGCCATTGGAAATCTGCTGGCTAAAGCTGGGGCTCTGATACCTGCTGAGGGTTAAGGGCATGGGTGGGTGGGTCCACCCATGCGGCAACCCTGTTGAGCCATCATTGGGTGTTTGAAGGTGAGGTCCGGGGGGATTTGGGCGGTTTTCCTGATCATCTGAGGAGGTGGGCAGTGGAGCTGGGCTTCCTTGAGTGGCCTGTGTGTTCCCACCTGGTCTGGACCGAGGTCCCTCCGTGGCTTCTACCGATTCCTGAGGTGGACTGTTCTTTGTTGGAACGAGGCCAGGGTGGGGTTGGTGCAGGGGCTTTTATGGCTTAAGATCTTATTATGGGCTGTAACATCGTGTGGGTGTTCGCAGGTCTGTCCTTGTCAGTGGGAGGCGGGACTCGGTAGTCTTGACGTACCTGAGGTTAGGCCATAGTTGCCTTAGGGGAGGGTTGTTCTTGGTTGGTCGACACCCTGATGGCTCTTGTGATTGTGGGGAGCAGGAAACGGTGAGCCATGTTCTTCTGCACTGTCATCTGTATGCGGTCAAAAGGTGGGCCCTGCTCGGTTGCGTGGGGGCACTGGGTGAGACTGTGTTTAGTCTGCGGACCTTGTTGGGTGTGGGAGATCGGCGGAGGGTGGGGGCGCTTTTGGTCTTTCTCAGGAAGATGGGTCTGTATGGGAGGCTGTGATTATCCTCGGCCACTGAGACCCTTTTCCTGTGGCAGCAATATGCCGTATGAGCGTCCCGCCTGCCGCACCTACTGAAGAAGAAGAAGAAGCTCAGGGGCAACAGAACTGTTCCTGTTTGTCCCCAGATCTGTGAGATCTCGCCATCAGTCGCTAAAAACCTAGAAACCTAGCGAAAGAACTTAGATCTGGTTGTGGGCAGTGGCGACTGGTGACTTTTTTTTTTGGGTGGGGCGCTAACCACACATCACCACTAGGGGGCTCCAAATTACCATTGATTCTTATGCATCGGCGTCACACAACTGACGGGCACGGCAGGAGCACTTTGGCAACAAATTTGTTCAAAAGGTTTTTGATTATATTAAGCATGTTTTTGACAAAAATAACAATCTAATCAATAGAATCCACTTTCTACCAACACCCAATAAGCTGTAAATAAATGTGAGGCCGTAAAATAGACGCTACACGTATCCAGAAAAACACACAGTCACACAACGCAAGCTATCCACAGAAGCAGGCGTTTAGAATAAAGCCCAGACTTACAAACAAGCAAGGGCGTAGATTTGGCATGGGCGGTGGTGACGTGTCCCCACCAATATCCAGCAACGACCAAATAGTCCCCACCAATAATTTGACCGCCTCCGCTAAAAACAACAAGCCATTCAATGTCTCGTTACTCTAGAGGTGCAGAAAGGGTTAAATGACGTTCTCTCCTCGAGTCCTGCCGCCGTACCGCATATGGACGGTGTGATTGGCTGTCACGGGAAACTCACGTGAGACAAACTACGCCGGTGCCGGTAGTTAGCAACACACATATATATGGTTAGCAGCGCCAAAGCTAGAAGGAAAACGTTGCAGTCATATGCAAGACTCCTGTGTTTGTAATGCGACGTGAGCGACACAGAGGGTCCTGAGAGGATGACGCTAACTGTAGAAAAGCTGCACATGAAGAGAGGCTCTTTTATTAACGCCACCGTCATTTCACATTACAGCAGTCAAGTTCCCCAACAACACACCCACACACTTCCGGTCACCACAATAAAAGCGCTGTATACCACATCCTGTCTGACTGTATTAATTAAAATAAGAGTCTCACAAAACTAGTTTACATGAGGATGGAGGCAAAAATAAGGTTAAGAACATAAGGAGCTATTTTTTCCCAAAGAAACGTGTAAGTCACTTAAAGTTAAGTTTGCTAATGAAATGAGTCCATCATAATAACGTTATTGGCAGTGCTGCTTTAGCGCTCAGCAGGTAAATCATCTGTAGCTCATTAGAGATTTACCTGCTGATTTACCTTTCTCTCAGAGAGAAAGACAACTAGCCATGTTGATCATGGTTCTCTTTCTCTTTGAGTCTAACTTCCATTCAGACTGAGAGAAATCTGCAGCCTTGCTCAGATATTTTCAGCCTCTAGGCCCTAGAGAGACACTTAGTCCTTTAAAGCCTGACAAATGAAATAATAATAATCAGAAAACAGTTTTTTAAATTTTGAAACATTTTGACTAATATTAATACAACAATAATTTACTTTTACAACAATCAAACTAAATACAATTTGTACTTGGCAACTTTAGCTTCCACCAGAGGGCAGAAAACATGTCTATGATTCAATAACGCAGCTTATTGAGGAAAAAACTAATCTTATTAAAATTATTAAAAAGAAAGAGCTCTTATAAACTTAGATATGTGTGTAGATATGAAACAATTGTTGTTAAACGGTTAAATTGACATGTTTAATATTAAAATGTTGGTGACACACAATAGCTTTTCAATAACATTAAACATTACAAATAAGTAGGTAGAATAGTACGTGGGGGAAATCAGTACGTTATTGTTTTTATCATGGATAGAGAAAACAACACAAGTTCGGGGGGGGGGGGGGGGGGGGGGGGGGGGGGGGGGGGTTGATTTATAAGTCCCCACCAATGTCAAGACCAAACCTACGCCACTGCAAACAAGAATAGAAGTACCACTCTTAGTTCAAAGCGTATGGAACAGTGCCCGCTGCTAATGCAGCAGCAAGCTAATTTCCTGAAGCCAAAAGCTAAAATCAGGCTTACCTGCAGGTTAAGGTCATAATCCGTGGTGTAGTAAAAACAATCCACTCGGTTCGTGAAATCCTATATCCCAACGTAAAAGCTGAGCTGATCAGACTGTTTTACCCGCTCGAGTGTTTGATGCATTCCATCATTTTCCTGTTTACGTGGATTCTCTCCCTGTGATTGGTTTAATACCAGCTGAAAAAAACTCAACAACAAGCAATTCGATTGGCCCTGTGGGCGGGGTGAACAACCTGACCAATGAGCGATCTCCTCCCCCTGGTCTGAGCAGAATTCACCCGGTGTCGATCGCTACACGATGCGCCCAAAGCCTCTCCTAATCTTTCTCGTGGACGGTTTGGGGATCCAGTGCGCATGCACCAGTTAGCCCATATTAAGTCAATGATAAAGATTGCTGCGCCCGCAAGAGGACACGTGACAAGTACATCGACGATTCGGCCATGTTAAAAATAAAAAGAACATTATTAAACTACAATTAAACACAGATTACACACAGCACTTAGTCCATATGGTGTATAGATCGTTTAGTTTACTTTTTATGTTTTTTAAAATATATTTTGTGATTCCTATCTTCTTCTTCTCCTTCCTGTGAGACTGGTGGGGCGGCGCCCTAGCGCCCCCTATGGACGAGCCGCCACTGGTTGTGGGCCTTTTGATTACTTGAGTAATTTTGAGAGAACCTGTTTTAGCTCCTAATTTGTTTAACTGCTGTTAAACAGCTCAGATTTTAAGTTAAGTGTGGAGACTTTGATAGGTGACTTTGTTTTGTGTTTGGGTTTTCAGTCACCTTTGTTAGTGGTCTTCTGATTTGTCTCCTTTAGTTTTAGAGTAGTGCATACTTTAGTTGTAGTTTCAACAAAGAAGAGTGCTTTTGAGTTATTTACTTCCTTTTGTAGTTTAGTTTTAGTTACAAGCAGTCCTCTTCCCAACACATTTAAGTTATAACTTCCAACCACACTCCAGCTCCTTATGTCAACTCCCTTCACACTCACCATCTACGAGGGTTGTAACACAGTTTGGTGAACACTTTGGCCAAGAGAGTCTAAAGATTTTGCAAAAGGTTGCGATTGCCCTCCTCAGTGGGGAGTTGGAGGAACCTTTAGATCAATATCCTGAGCTGAACAGAGTTTCTCTCTCTGTGCAGTTGCCCTTCTTTCGTAACAAATACTCATGTGTCAGTGGTGTGGAGGCAGCAGAGGTCCTTAGAGGACTGCCAGTGGAGACAGGGGCTTGTTTCTCATCAGGATTGTGATGGTGGTGCCTGTGTCTTCATGTGAAGCTGAAAGGAGTTTTAGTACCCTGCGCTGGTTAAAGACTTGGTTACGGGCAACTATGAACCAACACAGACTCAACAACGTTGTTGTCTGCAATGTCCATAAAGAGAAACTGAACAACTTGGACATAAACATGATTTGCCAGGAGTTTGTTGGATCCAGTGACAACAGAAGTACATTTGGTTCTTTTGTTTAGAGAAGAGGTGTTTATCTTCTCTGAGGTAGAAATGTTTCTTTGACAGACACTGTAGTTTATGTTTTTTAATAGACAGACAGATAAGGAAGTATTCAGTTCTTGAGTTGATAAGTGTATTGTTAAAGTATTTCATTTTATTCACTGGCCTTCAGTTACAAGTCATTAAACAAACAAACAAGGGCTGCTCATTTTTAAAGTGGCCATATTTAGTGGTATATTTGTTATATATGGTATATTTTCATTTCTTGACACTAAATAAAAAAACATTTTTGAAGTAATTTGATATAATTTATTATTCATGAAAGTATTTTCCCTAATATACATGAAAACCAAGATCGTGGATTCAAGCGGCTGAAATTTTTTCTATAAATAAATTTCTATAGCGCCAAATCACGACAAGAGTCGTCTCAAGGCTCTTCACAAAGTAAACATTCCAATACAGTTCAGTTCATTAAGCCAATCAGTAAAACAGTTTCCTATATAAGGGACCCAGCAGATTGCATCAAGACACTGACTGTGTCTTGATGCAATCCTCATACTAAGCAAGCATGTAGCGACAGTGGGAAGGAAAACCATCAGCTACGAATCACTGGGGATTGATAAGACAGAGCAGACAAACACACACACACACCATATATATCAAGTAGTGTTTCTTTGGCTACACTGTGATTTCTTAGTAGAAGTTCTATTTAGTAAGAGAAACTTTATTGTCTTTATCTGAGTGAATCTATAATTAATTCAATAGGTGAACTAATAGTAGCACATTCTATGTTAAAGAAAGTGAGATGTAATATCAGGAGAGGGAGAATGTTAGGTGGTTGGCAGCAGTGTGCCAGCCGATGGCCCCCTCCATGAGGCAACCACAGCTCAGCAGAACACCAGTGTAGCTTCTTCTGGGGAGAAAAACACTTAGAGAGAAAATAAAGTTAACAGCTGAAATAACAGGAAATAATGCAACTAGAGAGTGGTGGTAGAAGAGAGTAGCAGAGTGTGGAAAGTGGTCAGTATGTCCTCCAGCAGTCTAAGCCTATAGCAGCATAACTACAGAGATAACTCAGGATAGCCTAGCCTTTTAGATGGAGGCATGTGGGAGGCAGGGCCAGGGAGAAAAGTCTTTAACGACTGTAGTCCCCGCTGTACACTCCACCTCCCTCTGCTCCCCACTCGTCTAAACCTGGACTAACATCAGAATTTAACCATAAGCCCTATCAAATAGAAAAGTTTTGAGCCTAGTCTTAAAAGTAGACAAGGTGTCTGCCTCACGCACTAATGCTGGGAGCTGGTTCCACAGTAGAGGAGCCTGATAGCTAAAAGATCTGCCTCCCATCCTACTTTTAGATATTCTAGGAACCACCAGTAAACCTGCAGTCTGAGAGCGAAGTGCTCTGTTAGGAACATATGGAACAATCAGATCACTGATGTATGATGGAGCTTGATTATTAAGAGCTTTATATGTGAGAAGGAGGATCTTAAAATCTATTCTGAATTTAACAGGCAGCCAATGTAGGGAAGCTAAAACAGGAGAGATGTGGTCTCTCTTTTTAATTCTCATCAGAACTCTAGCTGCAGCATTTTGGACCAGCTGAAGACTTTTGACTACATTCTGTGGACCTCCTGATAGTAATGAATTGCAGTAATCCAACCTTGAGGTAATGAATGCATGAACCAGTTTTTCAGCATCACTCCTGGAAAGGATGCTTCTAATCTTAGCAATATTCCGAAGGTGGAAAAAGGAAATCCTACAAACCTGTTTAACGTGGGATTTGAATGACATGTCCTGGTCAAAGATTACACCGAGGTTCTTTACTTTGTTCTCGGAGGCTAATTTAATACCGTTTAGATTAGGTGATTGACTAAGCAGTTTCCTTTTCTGAGGTTCTGGTCCAAAGATGATAACTTCAGTCTTGTCTGGATTTAACAGCAGAAAGTTTAGAGTCATCCAGATTTTTATGTCTTCAAGACAAGCCTGTAATCTACCTAACTGATTAGGTTCATCAGGGTTTATGGATAAATATAACTGAGTATCATCAGCATAACAGTGGAAGTTTATCCCATGTTGTCTAATGATTTTACCAATTGGAAGCATATATATAGTGAAAAGAATTGGTCCAAGTACTGAACCCTGTGGTACTCCACAAGTAACTCTAGAGTATGAAGAAGATTTCTCATGTACATGAACAAACTGAAATCTGTCAGATAAATAAGATTTAAACCAGCCTAGCGCTGTTCCTTTGATCCCTACAACATGTTCAAGCCTTTCTAAGAGAATATTGTGATCGACTGTGTCAAAAGCAGCACTGAGGTCCAACAAGACCAGAACAGACACAAGATTCTTATCTGAGGCCGTGAGAATATCATTTGTAACTTTCACTAATGCGGTTTCAGTGCTGTGATGCTCTCTAAAACCTGACTGAAATTCCTCAAACAGATCATTAGTGTTTAGATGCTCACATACTCGATTGGCCATAATATGCAGTTCTAGCTTGTCGAAGCTTATTTTTATAAAGCACTAGACTATTTTTCCAGGATAAGTAGAACTCTTCCCGGTGTGTAGAGCGCCATGTTCTCTCCAGGTTTCTAGAGTTTTGTTTTAAAGTACGCAGTTCAGAATTAAACCAGGGAGCCAACTTCCTGTGCTTAATGACCTTCTTTTTTAAAGGGGCAACATTGTCTAATGCCACACGTAAAGAGGAAGTAACACTATGAAGGAGACCGTCAATTAGTGAAGGGCTAGAAATGAAATAGTTGCCCTCTGCTAAGTTACACTGAGATTCTGAAGACAGTAAAGATGGAACAGCTGCTTTAAAGTTTGCTACAGCGTTATCAGATAAAGATCGACTATAGTGGAATTTACTTTCATGTCTGGAGAACTCGGTTATAATAAACTCAAAAGTTATCAAAAAAATGGTCCGACAAGACAGGATTGTGTGGAAATCCTGTTATCTCCTCACACTCTATACCATATGTCAGCACAAGGTCTAATGTATGATGGCAGGAGTGGGTGGAGCTATGGATTCTTTGAGTAAAACCAATTGAGTCTAAGATATTACTAAAGGCTACGTTGAGAGGATCACTTTCAATGTCAACATGAATGTTAAAATCCCCAGCCACAATGACTTTATCAGTATTTAACACCCCTGTTACAGTCCCCCCCTGAAATTACTCTCTTGTACTGTTTATTTCCCCCCCCCCCCCCCCCCCCCCCCCCAAATGAAATGGGATTTCTGCCCGTCTCTAGTATAACTGACTGCATTGTGAGTTGAACTCTGTTAGAAAAGAACTCTTGCGCTCCTGTTTCAGGAAGTAGAAGTGACCCACAGCAGAGATGAGCTAATGAAATAGAAAACCACCTGAAGCATCCAATTTATACATAAAATTCTTTTTCTGTGGGTGCATAGTTAAAAGATGGAGAAGTAGGTCAAGAGTGGTTTGAGGTATTGGTCATCCACACCCAAAAACAGTTTTAGTAGTCAGCATAATCTTCCCAGTGTGACGTTCACGAACGAATCAAATCTTTTGAACGGCCCTTCAAAGTGAACGATGAGAGCCGAGTCCTACCAACCCCTCACCCGCTCTCACAAACATCCCCCGCCCCCTCACGGACATCGGTGGGACACATCACTCAAGTTGTTGTGGTCCCCCTCCCGGAGATCGCTCTGCTTTGTTCAAAAGAGCCAGTCATTTGATCGGCTCTTTGAGGCAAACGGCTCTCGAATGAGTCATAAGTCCCATCTCTACTGCCCAATAAGCTTGGCCTCTAAGTTTTCACATCACGGTGTACCTGCAGGATTTCCAGAGAGGATGGGGTGATGGTGGCAGATGGGTTAGCTGCCCTGCAATCGGAAGGTCGCAGGTTTGCGTCCTGTTCAGTCCTGCTCAGTTTGTCGCTGTCGTTGTGTCCTTGGGCAAGACACGTAACCCACGTTGCCTGCTGGTGGTGGTTGGAGGGACCGGCGGTGCCTGTGCTCGGCAGCCTTGCTTCTGTCAGTGCGCCCCAGGGCAGCTCTGGAACCGTAGCTCATCATGACCAGCGTGTGAATGGATGAATGGTAAAGTGCTTTGGAGTTCTCTGACTCTGAGAGGCATTATACAAGTGCGGGTCATTTATCATTATCATGATTGGAGAGAAAGAACAATGTTGAGGTGAGAGAGGTAAGCTGGATGCACTATGGTTTGGTCTCCTTGGAGAATATATTGACCTAAATTGCCCAGGGTCCTCACAGTGAATCACTGCTGATGTCTTTATTTGCATCGGAACAACTCCATAACTCTCTTGAATCCTGCATGGAAAACAAGAAAAAGGAGGTATTTGGTAGTTAGGGTGCTTTCATGCTTATCATTCTGGCCTGATGAACCAAACTTAAATGGGACAAATGTGAAACTTATCCATGAGTTAAATGTCTCCGGATTGAATAAGTGGCCAAATCAAATAGAAGCAAGTTGCAGGTAAAGGAAAATATGACCTTTTTATAACGATGGGTGCAAGCAGAACTCAGCAGGCAGGTACAATCCAAAATGTTTGATAGAATGAACCAACTAGGGGGGGAACTACAAATCAAACTAGCTACTGCTTTAATAGTAGCTAATGGGGATCTCAATAAACAAAACTACAAAACAATCATCATGGCATCAGGCATGAACATGGTAACGGCACAAACGTATGGATGAATGACAGGAGTGTAACAGAGCAAAATCATGGAAGCTAAAGAAAACAACGGACCATAACACCAATTTAACTTTTATATGACACTAGCTATGTTTACATGCGCCAAATTTCCCTAATCCGATTCAAATCTTGGTTGATTGGAAATCCCAAATCTCTGATTACATGGACACTAACTGGAATGATCCGATCAGGCCGCGATGCACGCACCATAGCTTGCGCATGCGCAGACTTGTCTTTCCCGGAAGAGAAATTGTAAACAAACGCCATCTTGTCTGCACGTCTTTTCCCTTGCATTTTATTTGCTTATTCTCTAGCTTCAATGAATTCCCGCTTCCTGCATCTTTAGATGCACTTGAGGGTATAACTTGGCATTTTTAGCCGTTCGGCCATCGAGACGTTCAGTAATATTGAGCTCCCGTAGTATTTCCAGTAAAAAATAGCATCGGCAACAGATCACTTCTGTTTACCGCCCGCTATGTTTTTGATCTGTCCTGAGCGTCTGCAGAGGCGGAAAGACGGCACGCTGAAGTTGCACACATGCGCAGTGGGCATTATTTTACCCCAACGATCCGAATGGCTGTGTACATGGACGCCAATCGGATTGACGATCGGACAAAACCACCTCTCTCAATTGGAATGAAATTTCATTCAGATCAGGCCAAATCGGATCAGAATATTCCGATTGACATGTTTACATGACGAATTTTTTATCCGATAGGGCGTTCAATCCGATTACTTGTGCCCATGTAAACGTAGCTACTGATAGGTTGGATTTTTCCATTTTTGTTTTTGTCAGGATAGTCCATCCACCCCCGCCTTGTGTGACATAAATATCCCACGTTTTGTTGTCAATCCACCTATAAAAAAAAAACAATCAATAGACAAGAAATTTGGTAACTCAAAATATTTAAACACATTGATGACAAGAATATGATAAAAACTGGAAAAGACCAAAAAGAACCAGAAAACACATCCATCAAAACTCATAACTATGGCAACATGTATTTATGTGAGCCTGCTCTTCTTTTAACGCAGTAGCCTAATGTAGTAAATCACATGTATTTCATTCTGAAGTGGAAACATCTTCATCTTTCCTCTAAAACCCTTCTTGAGGAACAGTTCTCATCCCTAATGAGTAATACAGCGAGCCTTTCTTTAATTTCGATACTGAGGTAAAGTATTTCACACACGCCTGACTCGATCTTTCATCGGTTATATAATTGGAATTCTCTCCCAGGCACATTTTGTGCACTAGACGGTTTGACACAAGGGCAAGTTATTAAACCAACAAAATGCTGCTACCTTGGCTGATTATTTGTTTTCCACCATTCACAAAATACAATAATGCAACTCAGTGAGCAGAAAAAGACATTTACACCAAAAATCTGAAACAAATGTGTTACCTTTGTGTGTATACAGTCAGTCTGGCTTTTGTGTTCATTATCTGATTGCCTCTCTTTGACATGGTAGCCTGGATGTAGCAGGGATTTGGTGTTTTTTGATCCACCATCTGAGTGAAACCTGGGCACACAAGCAGGTCAGAGGGTGTACTGACTCAACCCCCCCGCTAACTAATCTACTCACAGTTATCTCCAACCAAAGCAGCTTATAGATCCAGTGACTACTCCAGAGGGGACCCCAGATGCAAAGCTGATTCCACAGAGATGCAAATTGATGCCACTTGGTCATTTTCTTCTCCTACAGTTACTATAAAATCCCAATAAGTGAAGGACGAAACTACAACAAACAGAATAAAGGACAAGCAGCACATGAATATTTGATGGAGCTCATCTGATCTGATTTGCTTTTCATGCCAAAAAAATACAAAATGCAGAAAACTGTACCAAGGGAAATCTACAGAGGCTTAGCTTATCCCCTGTAAACGCATTATTTTATTGAGATATTGTGAAGTTATTCCAACAGTTATGACGCCTGGGCTTCAAACATCCCTCCACCCTAGCCCTCTCTCTCCCCAGTGCTGGATATTTAATGCATTATGGATTTTAATACGTTGTAGACAGATGATCTCTAAATAAATATTCTGTCCCACTTTGCTTGCCGAGATGGTTGTAATGAAATAAGCCTGTGTAAGCACTAGGCACGCCAGCTGAGTGCTGATTCCAGTACAGCTCGTCCACGATGCTAACAAAGTCTGCAAAAAGGTCACGCAGTCCGCCAATGGATTGAGTAAATCCTAAAGATAACCTTGTCATTTTGTTACACTTTGAACTTTGATGGAAACAGAAATCAATACAAGTTTGATATTTCACACATTTAACTATTTAAAAGAGAACAATGACCCTGTCTTCTTTTTTCTTGTTTATCCCAGGTTGAGCCGTAGATGTAGCAGATCCAGGAGAGAAATCCTGGCATCTCTCTTCCCAACAACATACTCTTGTTTCTCATGGGGTCTAAGTCGTTCTCAGGCTAGAGTAGGTATTACTGTAAAATTCTGTTATGAAGCTATGTGTCTGCCACAGGGTCTCCTCATTTTGGGGTGTGTTGGGAAATTATCTAAAGGGAGATAACCAGGAGGCATCCTAATCAGTTCTCCAAACCCCTTTACTGTACAGATGAAGCCCACGTCGGTCCCTTGTATGCCAGCTCTTGAAACAACTATCATCTTAACTAAGAGTTAAGATGATAGTTACTTTGACTTTTGACTTTTCGATGCATTCATTACTGCAGACAAAGACCCAGCTCAGCAGTTAAGCTCTTGCTCTGACATCACTCAGAAACACCAAACCTTATGCACTTAAACTTCTCCACTTCAGGCAAAACAGGCAAAAACCACATAGTTCCCAAACCAGGCACTGTCCTCTATGTGACCTCAAGATCCAGTCCATAAACACCACAAACATGACTGGAGACAATGGGCTAGCCAAATGGAGTCAAAGTCTAACTGGGAAGCTTGACTTAGTGCTAAGAATGCAGAAACGGCTCCTGCTTTGGTCTTCCAGAGACCAGATAGCCATTAAAGGTGAATTAGGCATCGTGTTTTCCTGCAGCACCCTCCACACAGTGCATCCAGGGACATGGTTGTAAAGTTTTGCTAGATCCACAAAACACACATGACCAATGGACAAAACTGCCATGACCTCCTCTGCAACTCTGCAAGATCTGGTGCTTTGGTTACAGTTACAAAAACACTGCTTTGCTACACAGTTTTAGGAAATCAGATTTACATTTAAAGGTCAACTTTACTCATATTTTTAATACATTTGCAGTGGTCTCTAGTAGAAATGAATGCCTTGGCAGAACACGACAGGATCTCTCCTCTGATTGGCTAACAGCAACACGACTCTACCACTGACTCTGTTTGCTCTGCAACGTTGATGTTTTATCTCCACCAATAACACAAGCCTGGAGGAGTTCTGCTGTGTGGTGGAGTTGCTAATGCTAACGGTTAGCTTCTACTAGTCCAGACGTTCTCTGCTGTTTCCTGGACGCTAAACCAACAACAGCCTTCCCCGTCGTGAGTCAAGATGGGTGAGTCCATGAATGTTAGTGACAGTGTGACGTAGATCTGTCAGGATTTTCTAATCCTAGAGTTTCACCTAGAGTCTATTTTCTATCAGAATCTAATGCAGGAGATAGGTGGAGGAGACTATTTTCATGTTCAGCCTGCATGAAACACTCAGAGTGACCCATTAGAATCAGAAATATTGACCCTTAAGCAGGTTTTGCATTGACAATAAGTGACCATTTAGGTTTCTGCAGAGCACAAATTAAAGGTATCTCTTGACTAATTTATCCTAACTCCACAGTAAAGTTGACATTTCAAATAACAATAATTATGTCAGATCAGTTGAGAGTTTTTTTGAGCTAGAATCATTTTAAATAAGTACATACCCTTTCATTCTGAGATTCATCCATTATTTCTTGCTGTTCAATGTAAGTTTAATGCATGTGTCATATGGCGTCCTCGTCTTCTTTCCCGCAGTCCTCGTGCTATGATTTAACCAGCAGGCCACCGCAATGAAATGAGCCTCAAAGAGACATGAAAGCATGGAGAGATGAGAGCACAGTGGAATGTTTTAGATCTAGAAGGAGCTTTTCAGCTGGTGCTTTCTGATTTTCATTTGTGACTTCTCACCTTAAATGTTTTAGAGGTCAGTGGGAATGAATATGGTTGTATGTTGGATAGTAATGAAAAGTCAGAAAACCTTCAAATCCTTCAGCTACTGCATGACGCGTCTGGTTAAACTACAAAACAATACCCTGCAGTGTGTTGTCATTGAACAGCAGAGATTTGTACTAGGGTGGTCAGTGGACCTGCCAGTTGATGAGTGGGGGGGGGGTGGTCTTTGATTGAACGGCCGTCGAGTCTCTAGTCAGTTTGTGCTAACGGCAACAGGAACATGTGACGCCCTTTCTCCACCCTGATTACTCACATATCCTTTTTGTTGCTTTCCTTGTGTTTGACTGGGTGACACGTTGCACCAATCTGCACTGATTTTGCATCCAATGTTTTGTACAGTTTGCAATTCAATATTTTTAATCTAGAAAAAAACATATTTAGGATGCTTAAACAAAGTTGCATGATTGGTTTTGGCAGCACAATCAAATTTACTATCAAATAAAGGAAAAAAGATCAGCAAAACAAAAACCATTTTAATGCATTTCAGGGCCCTCATTTATCAAACGTCCATAGAAACTGTCCTATATTCCTTCCTACGAATGAAGTTTAGAATGTTCGTACAAAAGGCAAAAATCCAGATTTATGAAACACGCGGTGGCCACTCGTACGCATGTTCCTCCGCAATCAACTGTTGATAAATCCCACCTGTGTGTACCCAGGTGCTCATGTTCGTTCACAGTCATTTACATACAGAAACACCTTCAATTACCATATTTGGTCACACCACGTCCTGAAGGAATCCCCGGCATTCCTCCTGGAAAAAAAGAAGACAAAAAAACTAGCGACGTTCACAAACAAATTGAATCTTTTGAAAGGCTCTCAAAAGTGAACGATGGGAGCTGAGTCTTTGTAGAGAGATGTTTATCTGGTCTTCCACTACCATCGGAAGAATGCTAACCACCCCACCCCCCGAAGGAAATCGGTGGGATGCGTCACTCAAACCACCCCCCTGGAATCGGAATTGTGCGGCTTGTCTGTTGATCCAAATAGGTCCCAAATCACGGATTGGCTCCAGAATTACCTCCTTCAAATATCAGACCAGTGCACTCATGGAAGACGTGTTCCCTCCGGAGTGCAGGCTCTGCTAAATCCTCCAATAACACAAGCTCAGCCATGCTACAATGCCAGATTCCTGTCGGTCACAGATGTCTTTCTAGGATATAGCACCAGTTATGTGATTAAGCTGTTTTTTCACAGACATCATTACTGATTGGGTGAAAATATTGTCTGGATGAGGAACACGCATGGAGACCTTCAGTATTGCAGTTCCCCTGTTCTGCCACTAGATGCTGTTCGTACGCATGGTCACATCTGTTCTTATTTTTAGGAACAGTACAAAGTACAAAATGGTAAATACCACACATGCATTGCATCGTTCCAAAACACGAAATACGCACAGACCTGAGCGTAAGTACAGTTGATAAATGAGGGCCCAGGGTCATTGAGAAAAGGTGCAAAATCCAACACAGTTGAGTAAATTCAATTACCTTTCAAATCTATTCACTCATGTGTGAACTGAAATGTGGCAAATGCTCAGAACTATGTATGTATTGTAAAATCTAACAACATGGTTTGAAGTTCACCTCCTGGTTTTTTGATTAAAATTCCACTCCTGACTGTCATTCCAGTTCTGATTATTGCATTCAGAACCAGCCTCTGTGTCGCACTGACAGAAAAAAACATGTCTCACAAAACAAGTTGGCCTCAAACAGATTAGCCACCAGGAAAATTGCATTCAAAAACAATTATTAAAAAAAATTAAACTAAAATTAGGATTTGTTTACTTTATATTTGATATACTGGCAGCTTCTCCTTTGTCAGGAAGCTGTGGCTCTGGAGCCACATGTGGCTCTTTGGAATTCCCATAATGACTCTTAATAACTTTGGCTAGTACTGATAAAAATGTAACTCTTGATTTTAAAAATAATTTAAAAAAATGGAGGTTTAAGCTAGCCTGGCAAGCCATCCTATATATGTGAATATATAGTCTGGCCACGACCCATTGACGGCTCTCAGTCATGAGGCGGGATCTACGGTTGTCTTTCAAACTGTCAGCACGCAATTGGATAGCGCTAGGACCAATCAGAGTAACGAACAACGTGACGTAATCACATCGATGGAAAAGCGGGACCCACTAATGGCGTCAATGATTTCTGTCGTTTTTGTATAAAAACATGTGAATATCAGGTGTACTGGGACATTGCATTACTTTGTTTGATAAAAATAAGAAGCCGCTAAGTATAGCCGACAGACTTACGCACGTTGGAGTCTAAATAATCCAATGTTGATGACAAAGCCGTTTCAAACCAACGTGGTTCCTGCGCTGCCGCCATGTTGCTTGTGTTCGCATGTCATCGGCTACTCCCGCTCTGTGATTGGCCCAACCAAAACTATAGAGAGCTGTGATTGGACAGCCACAGCAGTGGATCGGGCTGCGAGGGTTCTGAAGCGTGCCTAGACCAAACTTTGCAAGGCAAGAATTTGGTCTAGTTCACTAGGCCAGGTTTAAGCAGCTTTTTAAGTTTTTCTGTGGAATTTTTCTATTGAATTTCCAGAACACAATGAAAAAAATATTATGTATTTGTTTTACTTCGTTTGCTGCAGATATCCACATTCTATAGAAACAAAATGGTGTTTTTATTTAAAAATGGCAACAATAAAAAAAAGATTTCTGACTTCAATTTCAGAAAAAAGTCACAATTCTGATTTTAGTCCGAGTTCAGACTTTTTTTCTCAGTATTCAGAGAATTAAAAAATTTATTATTTGTTCAGTGGCCATAATCCTCTTCTGTAGATTAACAAAATTTAATTATGTATATTTTCCAAAATTTGACAAAATTGTCTTTCCTCAAAAGGTCCTGTAACAGGTGCAGCTCTAAAATTTTTTTATTTTGGTTGACTGAGGGGAAAAACGGCTCTTTGGATAGTAAACCCCTGTCCTATGTGTTCTTAGAGACAAGCAATAAACATTAGAAATTAGAATATTGTGCAAAAGTCTCTTTATTTCAGTAATTCAGCTTAGACTGAGAGACAGCGTCAGTGTGGGAAATAAATACAGGAGTAGTATCTCCAAAAGTCAACCAGTTGTAGACGTACACTTAAAAAAGACTTTCTCAGATTTATGTTAAAAGTAATCCAGTGGTTTATGGTATATTTTCCTAACAGATGAATGCATCTGTACATATTTATCACTAGTCTTCACTGAAGTCCTGGAAGCTGTTGACACATCTGTCTGTATTTGACCTTGACAGCCACTGTCCTTGTAGTTTTGCAGCATTGGTTTTATCCACGGCATCAAGGTCATTTATAGTGAGCATGAAAAATCACCAAAATTGGAGAACAAATTCATTTTTGTAACACATATTTAATGCAGGATGCACAAAACCATTGTGTTTGTTATGACTTTTGCTATTTGTCTCATTAAAACTGGATGCTGTCATAAATGAAATATTTCAAGGTTATGATTTTGGTTCTGTTCCTAAGCTGTCTTAACAATTAAATCGAGCAATGCCACACGTTCCAGCAAAAATGAACGTCATCTCCTGCTAGCATACTCCAGGTCAAGGAATATCCTAATCTCCAACTAGAAAGTTATTTTTCTTTCCGTCTCTCTCCTGTTCTCATTGAAACTCTGTTTGCCTCGTTTACTTTCTGCCCTTCTAATGAGCGTGTTTTGGAGGAAGCAGGTCTGAAAGATGTAATTGGGTCCTTGAATCTTTACGGGAACAACATTCCCTTTTGACTCGTTACATCTCTGTGCCTCCACCACCACCTGGTCCTGAAAACCATCATTTCTGCATTTTTCAAAGCCTAACATGTTTAATTGCATCAAAGCTGTTGTCTGAAATTGTTTCATTACTCGTTCTGGCAGCACGCATTTGGAGTCCAATTTATCCCTCAAGGTAATTTGCTATTAGCTGACACATTCACAACATTTACGAGACACGATCTTTGGCACAATTGATCCCATTGTGCCAGGTAATTCAATCTGGCCTCTCTCACTCAGTGAAAATTGAGTGTGTGGTCCAGCTAATCATGTGAGAACATTCATTTAAATACAAGGCACTTCTGCTAAAGGTACAAATCAACCCTAGAAATAAAACTGACTTTTAAATTCTTTGTCCTTGGCTGGACAAATATTTTTTTTTTCTCTTCTTAGAGCCATTTTCACACTTCTCAGCTACTTAGGGATGTATTTATGGCATCACATCAGGATGGTTCCAGCTAACTGACCTTCATTTGTTTCCATGGGGACAGAACAGTCATTTCTAGCGTTACTGAGATTAGACTCTTATCTGATTGTGTTCTATTTGGGAAAAGCTCATGCGGACTATCTGATGCCTCATGCTGCTTCTCTAGCAGCCGCGAGATCTACATCTCAAATCGCTACCAATACCACTGTTTTCAACTTGTATTAACTACCAGAGCTGCTTATCTTGTACTGATTTGTTGTTGCAACCCAGATTTCAGGCTGAACGAGAGATGGATTGTGGCTAAAAGTTATATGTATTAAATCTGCGCAACATCCATTTAATTTCCCATAACGATTAAAAAGATAATTTTTTTTAAAAATGAACTGGGATTATTAAAAAGTTGGCCTGCCATTTGAAAACATTACATAATACAAAGTTTAGGAGGAGAATACTTTTCAATTAATGATTCGATGCTATAGTGTGACCGCACAATAGAGCTGAAACAGAAAATCACCAGGAAATCCCTTACTGACCCAGTTTCCATGGCTGTATGTTGGTTCAGTTCCTCCAGTGCATATGTTCGTTTTTTTAAAAAGTCAGTTTCTGTAGTATCACTCGCTGATTTTAAAACACTACAGTCTGCAGGCCCCACAGTGGCTTTGTTTTAAACTGCTACAAATGATACATCATTTATTTTCCATTATGCTGAAAAATAAACATGCTTTGTTTTTGCACAGACGGGGTGACCTGAAAGCTTTTGTTCTAAATACAGAACACAGTGACTTAAATGTTTCTGCAAAGGTAATGATTACTTTTAGCTTCACTCAGTAAGAAACAGTCAAAGATTTGCTTTAGCCTGGCAAGCCATCCTAAAAATATGAATATATAGTCTGGCCATGACCCATAGACAGATCTCAGTCATGGGGCGGGATCTACGGTTGTCTTTCAAACTGTCTCTGCATGCTATTGGACAACAAACAATGTGGCGTACTCACCGCTACTGATGTCAACAGGCCAATCTGCCATACACTGTCGAAGAAGAAGTAATATACACCCTTTTTCTAAATAAAGGACTTAAAGCCCCATTCCTGAACTTTGCTGATATATGCTCTCTGTTGCCCTCTAGAGGCTTGCTGCGAAACGTCACTGTTGTTAAATCTCTCTCTGGGGCATAAGAGGCATGTTTACATTCCTAATGTCAGGCAAAACAACGAAAACAAACTTTTCCACCTCCACACATTGAATAAATAGTTTTATCAGGACTGTATAACAACTTTATGCCCGACTAAACACAATAACCCTGCTGAAATAATTTATTACTTACCTAGCCATTAGCAGCACGGCTAGGTCAGAGTCCGTAGTTCATGCCTTTCTTTCTAAAAGAGCTCTCCAGCGAGGAAAAGACGGCCCAATAATAACTCTGGTCTTTGCTCTTGCTCTATCACGTTCTCCTTTTCTTTTCCTAGATTCCTCTGATAAGGGATTTCTAGCTTTCTTTGGTGGATCTGCCACTGCTCAAGTTTCTAAACCGCGGGTCTTCGTTATACGCTATGGCAAGCCAAAGGGGTGAAAAAAGCATGCGTTCTAAACGTGCGTTATGTCTGCCAAAATGCACATCTTGAACGCACGTTTTGATGCCAAAGGGGGCAAAAAACCCCTGTATGCATTCTAAACGCGAGGACATAACTTGTGTTTAGAATGTGCGCTTTTTTCACCCCTTTGGCTTGCCATATAGTGCAGTAAATCAACACGCAGTCAGTACTTCCGGTGCCTGGTCACAGGTGAAAAACTAACCCCCTAACACCATCACAGCTCTGAAAATGAACATAATAGATGATATTATGCCTTCAAAACTTTTCAATAAACATTATTTTAAGGTGTAAAAGTTGCAGAATGTGGCTTTAAGTACCTCTATCTTCTCTTGACTCAATGAAAAGCCCAAGTGTAAATAGTACAAAGTTGATGCCAAAGCTGTCTCAAATGAGCCGCCGCCATCTTTGTTGTTTCACCCCATCACATCATCCCGCCCACCAAACCGATAGAGCGCTGTGATTGGCAAGACACGAAACTAGTCTAGTCTGCTGAGGC
Organism: Aphyosemion australe; assembly: GCA_006937985.1. NCBI lineage: Eukaryota > Metazoa > Chordata > Actinopteri > Cyprinodontiformes > Nothobranchiidae > Aphyosemion > Aphyosemion australe. The sequence goes on from SSNS01000822.1 coordinate 81,680, forward strand.
TCCAGCAGAGCGTGGCTAGACCGACCTGCAGAGCAAAGTTTTTTGTTTCTGCTATGGTCTGTCTAGATGTCTAGGCTACTTTTGCGTAATAACAGTAAGATTGTGAACTAGACCTCTTCCTGTGGATGCTCCAGGTCTATGTTTGTGATTTTCTTTAGGTGCCCTCATGGCAACTGGAAGAAAACCTTTTCAAAGTGTGTGCACCAGTAATTACAATTAAATGGGATAGTGCACTTTATGTGCGACTCTTGTGGGTATATTAGGCACAAAAAACCTCAGAGATGGCTGTCCAACACCAACCATCACTAACCACACAATACAACACAGTAACTAGCAAACAGAAACAACCCATAGTGATAGTGATGGGCCTTATGACTCTTTGAAGGGAGCCGTTGGGGGTGTTACTGGAAGACAAGATGAACGCTTCTCTACAAGGACTCTGCTCTCATCATTCACTTTGAAGAGCCGTTCAAAAGATTTGATTGGTTCATGAACGTCACATCACTTCATAGTGGAACGTGTCCTACAGCTTAACAGGCCAACCAGTACATGATGGTGCATATGGAGCTGAAAGTAGGCCAAAAAGGTGGATTGTTAAAGGAATCGGTGTTACAGAGGGACCGGATAAATAACCGGTTGAGTTGGACAACTGGTGATCTGAGATGGTCAGAGCTTGTGGCATAAATGGAACAATGTCTGAGTGGAGAACAGGTAGGTGGATGTCCTTATAAGGCAAAACCAGTGGTCACCTGACCACTACCTGACAAAGCCATAATAATCATAGATTATGACAGGGTAGGAGATCCGGATGATTAGTTTAAAGGGAAAGCAGTAGCTCAGGAGGTTCAGCAGGTTGTCCAGTAATTGGAAGGTTGCAGGTTCAATCCCGGCTCCCACCAGAGAATGCTGCTGTTGTGTCCTTGGGCAAGACACTAACCCGCCTTGCCTGCTGGTGGTGGTTGGAGGGACCGGTGGTGTTCAGCAGCCTCGCCTCTATTAGTGTGCCCCAGGGCAGCTGTGGCTACGTTGTAGCTCATCACCACCAGCATGTGAATGTATGGATGACTGATTGTGTTGTGAAGGGCTTTGGGGGGTTGTAGAACCCTAAGTAGGCTCTATACAAATACAGACCATTCACCATTTGAAATGGAGCCAAAGTGCCCGGTGCATCACGGAGTGTGATGTTGGCTTTTCGTACGCAGCTTTTGAGTTGTCCAACCTAAGAACATGGACGTCATAAAAACATGGCTCTATGGTGAAAACAGCAGTGTGACACATAATCTTATATAACAGTATTGACTTTAACGGTTTTGGTTCTTAGTGTCTGTCTGCAGTTACAATAACACTCAGTTAACCTCCATTTTGGATATATGGCAAACTATTTGGTGTTTGATCTTGTTGACTCAGACTAGCCGGTCGAATGTGCTGCCCTCTTTTTTTCTCAATAAATCGACTCCTAATGACCTCCTCTTTACACCCGTTTTTTCTCTCTTTCTCTTCCTTTGCTGAGTTCTCTGGATCCCTGGGGAAGTGTGAAGAGGCAATGTGCGTGCTCCGTGTGATGATCAGCAAGTCTTAGAGAGATCCTGACAGCCAATCATCTGTCTTCTAGCGGTGTCCCGCTTGGCTTCACATTTCAGGATGGTGCCATTTCTTATATATCTGCCTGGAGAGCTGTTTCATGTTTGGAATGGACCGGTGGTTTTTCTTTTGCCCTGACATGCTGCTGAGACTGACTCTGATAGATCTGGGCCGTGTTTATTTGTGAGGAGAGGGGGTGAATTCGCAGGGTTTTGTTTTCAGCAGGCTGTGCGAGTATAAAAACACAGCTCCGCTTCATAAATCAGGATAGATTAGTTACAGAAGCGGCTCTGCTTGTATTTTCATATCCTCTCCTTCTTCAGCATAAAGAGGAAAGTTTCCTATTAAAAATGTTCCCAGACCCGGCTCTTTTAAAGTGGAAAAAATACATTAGGGGAGCTAATGTGATTTTGCCTGAGCAGATTAGAAATGTCTTTCATGGTCACATTCCAATATTGGTCCAGAGCTAAGCCTCAATATGTGTTTCTTTTGTGCTTAACCTCATAATGTCAAGACAGCCATAGTCACTGCTGGCGTGAATATTCTCCCCCAGCAAAGTTAGTGCCTGTAATCATCTAAAGTTGTGTGGAGAAGGAGAAGCTGTGGGGGATAGAAGGGGACAAGGAGAAGTGTGAAAATGGACATTGTGATTGATATTTTCAGCAGCGACTGCCTGGAACTCCTACACTCTATTCTATTCTGCTCAGGCTGCAGAAGCACAAACGGCAGAGCTTTGTGGAAGAGCTAGCATGAGAGCAAACAAACAGAGCGGAGTCGATGGCCTTTACTGATGATCTGTCTTCTAACTGAGACAGAGAGTCCTGGCTGTCAGCGGGAGCCAAATCCTCAGCGTAAACATGAGCAGTGGCTGATCCACTTTCAATTTAAATGACCTCCATGCAGCCGCCGAGTCTCACTGAAGGAATTTCGATGCCTCACTCACGCTGAACTCTTTCCCTAACTTAATCCAACGGGGATTAGGAAACCAAATCAATTAGAAGCTGTAGCTAAGAAGCAGAAGTCTCCAGTTATCTCTTCTTCCCTCTCACCTCCTCTCCTTCCTTCTGCACTCAGAAGACAACTGGTTTTTAAATGTTTTATATTTAGTGGGCAGGGTTAATCACATGTGATCGTTAATAATAACAGCTAAGTTAATGGGAAAAAACTTCAAATGTTTTTAAAAAGAGCTGTAGAGGTCTAGCTTGACAAGCCGTCCTATATATGTAAATGTATAATCTGGGCACGACCCATAAACAGAGATCAGACGTGGGGCGGAATCAACGGCTGTCTTATAAACTGTCTCCACATGAAATTGGACAGCGCTAGGACCAACCAGAGCAACGAACAACGTATTCATCGCTACAAATATCAGTCAACGGGGCGGTCCGCCAAGAAGTAAATAAACCTCGTCGAGTTGATGCCAAAGGCATTTCAAACGGTCCTGGGCCGATGCCATATTTGGAGTTTTTCTCCATTGCAGCTCTGGTGCTAATGGTGCGTTCCAGTTGTCCTCGGAACTCAGAATTTCCGAGCAGGAAATGACGTAACGAGCTCGTTTTGCGTTCCAGACTCCAACTCGGAAAAACCATGTAAAACCAGAAAATATAAACAGCAGGAACAGTTAATAAACCATAAACACCGGTCAATTACGGCGGCAATGCTGACGTTTTCAGCAACGTAACTAAGAATAAACAACAACTCGCTGCTGTTAAATAGCAAAAAGAAAAAATTAAAATGGTGATCTCGGGGTCCTCTGAAGCGTACGAGCTCGCAGCTCGGAATTCTGAGTTAATTGCGTCATTTCCGGTTAACTTATCTTGGAAAAACGAGTTCCGAAGACAACTGGAACGCACCATAAGCTCGCCCAACGTCTCTCTACAGGCATAGAGCGCTGCCCTAAAATGGTTGGCTAGACCAACCTGCAGAGCTAAATCTTTTGCTACTGCTGCGGTTTGTCTAGGTTTCCAGGCTAATGGAGGACATGAATAAACAATAATGTAGATTTGATTCTATTAAATGAAAACAGATCATAGAAACGACTCAAACAAGGGCGTTTGAATGTTTTCTTGCATTTTATTCCTCACTTTTACACGTCTAAAAGACAAATGCAGGGAACACGCCGTGCACTTGTCTGACGTTATTAAGATGGCTTCAACTCAGTCAGTTTTACAGATATTGAGCTGACATTTGAATTCCCATCACCTTCACCAGTAACCAACTCATTTCACAAGCTCCTTATTTCAAACTGTTGGAGACAATCTTGATTATTTTAGAAACATTTCAAGAACCAACAGTTGAATTTCAGTGGAACAATGTAAAAGTAATAACTACATGCACGTCTAAAACAGATCAACTACTAAATTCAAGATGGCACCATTACTCTACGTTAGCAAACACAAACAAGTGAGTCAGGTTTCAAAATGCCTGGATGGTGGAAACTTTAATAATGAGGTTAATTTAAATTTTCGTCAAAAACTTTGCCCCTGCTCAACACAAAATGTTCCTAGTTTAAAACTTGAAGATCAGCAGGCGATATGCATTCCACCAAGGAATGCCGGGTCTGTAATTTGTGTATGTTTTGGTCGTTCCCAGCTGTATTTCTGGATGCAGAGCCTGCTCTCGCCTCTTGTTACTCCTTCCTCTATCCTTTCATACCTCTCAGAAGAATTCGGAGGTTCTGAGGGAAACAAGTGCACTCCAGCGGCAGAATGAGAAAACGTGGCTGTGTGAATGTTCAGCTCCTCTCACACACTTTCATTCTCTCTCTCTCCCCGGTCTGCCTCCTCCTAGTCTGAGTGAATCAAAGCAGATCAGCTCCCTTACAGCCTTGTCTTAGAGGGGCTTGACTACAGAGGAAGGCGAGTTAGGAAGTGAGTAGGTAGGTGTGTGTGTGTGTGGGGGGGGGCTCCTCTGGCAGAAGTAACTCAGAGGGCAGAAGAGAGAACTTCAAATGAAAGTAATGAAATGTATTCTCTTTTCTTGTTCCTTGTTCTTTAAAAATGTACATTTTTAGAAACCAGAAGAATTTGTCTTGGGCGAGTCTGTTCTGTCTTACACGTGTTTTCATGAGGTTATCTTAAAAATGGCTGAACCAAAGCATCGGATTTGAGTTTATTTGAACATGTTAGCAAATAAAAAGTCCCCTTGTTCCTTAAAATAAAACATCTGAGGATATTTGCATGATTTGACACCAAACAATCATGAGTTTACACAAAGCTATTGCTGGGTTCATGGATTCTTGTTTGGCTGAATCTTGCATGACTAACCACAGCTATCCGTCATTCCCTGTTCCCAATTCCAAAACTGCTGTTGTTTTTGAATGGAGCAACAGTTATGTAGTACGTAAAAGTCCCATTACAAAAAGAATGTGTTACGGCCACAGTTGTGCAGTTTTGTGTTCCCCTTTGCTCCCCCTTTCTTGTGTTTCGCCGTGGTGCTGCACCGAGGATGTCTTGTACCCTTCAGCACCACTCCTCCAGAGCTCAGAGGAGCTGTCCATCAGCACCATGCTGTCCGGTGCCCACAGGGCTGTACAGTGACATATATGTCACATGTGCAAAGAAAAACACTCTCTGTGTGATAAACTATTTTAAATGGGTCATCACCTGAAATCTTCACTTTTCCACTTAAAAACTTGTCTATAATGGCTTCCTAATGATTGTTCACTGGCTGAGAAGCCGATATTTAACATTGACACGTTTGTTTAATCTTGCCTTCTTAAACCAGCTCACATGCACCCCACGAGCACGCACACTCCAACACGAGAACTTGAGTTCTGGCCTATATGTCGGCACAACGGCCTAATGTAAACAAATATGAACCAGCAGCGAACAAACCAGCACAACAAAGCTCATTTCATAACGTGAAACGCATAAATGATGTCTTACCGTTGACGACTCATGTGTTACGGGAGACAAAACTCCGATCGGTTTGTGTATTCCAGCTTCACAACAGCATAAGAGACAGCCGAAATATTGCATGTGATCTCGCGAGAAAATATGCCCTTCACAATAAAGGATTAAAAAATCACATTTTTAATTTATTTTTCCAATACAATTTAGTTTAATGGTCTAAAAGACTATAATAGGACGTAGATATCCACGGTGTTATAGGTGCTGACCCCTTTAAGGCGTAGCACTCATGCGACATCTTTTCAATTTACTTTTCCCCCCAGAACTTTATAGAACAAAGGTAAGTTACTTGTTTTTTGTGTCAGGAAGATGCAACAGGCGAGGCCATGGCACGCCACTCTGCCAAATAGTGGTTGTAGTCTATTGTGATAACCAAGTGTTACCTTGTCAATATAGTTACTCTTAATATTCTACTACAGTTCCCACAATGCCAGCGTGTTCTCGTGAGTTTACTTGTATACGGTTTACTCATGCGCTTCAGAGAATCTGGCAGAACTGAGAAGGTGGATTATCCAGCAGGACAATTGGAGCAGTGTTTCAAACCTTTATCAGAACAGAAAAACAAACCATGTGAACAAGAAGAGACAAAAACACAACCTGCACCAAACTAAGGTACGGCTGAGAAGTACCTGAACGAGTTAATGAAAGATCATTGGTGAACTGAATTCGCTCGTCTTTTACCTGATGAACGTTAAAGTGAGCGCACGCGTTCTGGCGTGTGTGAACGGGTTTATGAACGACGCTCTCTCACGGTTCAAGAGCTCCAGATCTCCACGGAGCTAAAGCCTTAAGCTAAAACATCCTGTTAACCATTGACCAGACCCCACAAATATGGCCGCCATAGGCAGTAGCGGTAGGTGTGGCGTCTACTCTTCCATGTCTATGCTGTTGAGGACGGACCTCTGTATAATGAACACATCTACACTCATTTGAATGACTGAAAATCCTCTTTTTGAAATTACACTGACAAACAAACATGTCTGAAGACATTTCTTGTTATTGTGTTTTCATTATGCACTACTAGTGTTTGTGTTGAAGTGATTATAAGAACTACTTAAGGTTTTTAGAGACTGTAACAGAATTTTTAAGATTTAAGTTTTTGTTCTGTGATACAAAACCTACAACCTTTGTAGCACCGGCGCCCTGCCACCTCCTCCTCTTCTACCTGGCTCCGCCCTGCATCACCAGCTTTGGTGAGTTACAATCAGTGGCTGGAAGAAAACGGCAGAGATTTAAAGACTTTCTGGAGCAGATCGTCAGGGAGCAACAGACCTGAACAGCCTTTTCTCTGGCCTGTTGGCTCATCGGATGACGGTTGAGGAGTGTTTGTTAATCGAGTGTTGGTTATTTGTCTGTTAAGTGTGTTCCTGTTAAACAGACTCAGAGGAGTCTATGTGTTTAGAGTGGATTTAGTGTTAATAGCAGAACACAGATTGGTGGCATCAGACTCTTACCCCTACTTCACACTGGAAGCATCAGTGGCACGGAACGGCAGCAGAACGCCGCTGCTTCAAATAGAATCCATTATAGTCTGTGGGGGTGATTCAAACCAGCTGCAATTTTCAGACACGTCCCAGAAGCGGCACGCTGCGCCGCACTGCTAAAGATAGGATCGAGTTCTATTTTTGCCGCATGCTGCTTCTGGGATGTGTCAATTTCTGCAGTAAACATAGGGCTAGACAGGAAATCACACTCGGTTTCAGTGTAAAATGTCCGGTAATTTTCAAAATAAAAGTCTATTGCAGCGATGCAATTTCATATCTATGTAGATTACGTCTATACGTGTGACCTCACGGCTTATTTACTTTCTGCATCATTCGAGAAGTGCAGCGGTGTGTTTTTCATGGCTTTAATCCTGGCAGTGGAGAGGAACAACATTATATATGACATCAAACAGCGATGTCAAACGTGAGTTCCTTTTTTTTGGTTTAATGGTGGATGGCATAAACAAACCGTGACGTTTGAAGTCTCGAGGGACCTTGTGAGTGTGAGCGTGGCATTAAAGCCGCTTCGCAGCTGAGATTCTCCCGGTGTGCACTGGAAAGCAGCGCAAATCGCGAGTAAACTGTTCCGCTGCCGTTCCGCGATGCTGATGTGCAGTAGGCTTTAGGAGTCCCATTTAATTTTGTACTGTTAATGTTATAGGATTTTGATTTACAAGAGATTTTTCTTTTGAAGCGCTTTAAGAGACTTTTGAGTCTCCCTGTTAGCTTCTCATTAAGATTAAGAGGACTTGATCCTGTTCACTTGAATTCGTTTTGACAGGAACCAGAACCTGGTTCAGGGTGAGGCGAAATAGAAAACTTTTTGTTAACCTTTGTGCCTGTGTCACGCGTCCTCCATGTTCCCACAGGTCCCCTAGACACCTGGATCATAACAGAAGGTTTTAGACATTTATTGAAACTTAACCCATATAACAGTAATTCTTGATGTTTGCTTGTAAAAAGTGATGCTGATACTTAAAGATCTTTTTCAAAGCACATCAAAAGGTTTTCATTAAAAGGTATTTTTATAATTTTGTAAAAGAGAACAGAGAGGTAATAAGGGGATAACGTTGACACCAAGGCTGAGGAACAGCTTCCTGTGGTTTACAACAGAATGCTTATGAAAGACATGTTTGTATCTCTCATGATTTACTGTAATAAAATAGTTCATAACTCATTTTCTGATGTTTCTGGGCTATGTTTGCCTCATCACACACATTAATTTGCCTATTAGTCCATCTGCTTGTCCTCCCTTCAATTTTCTCCTCTGTACTTGTTTGTTTGTTTGAGTTTTCCCCTCTGTCACTCTTTCTGTGTCCATCTGTCTTTCAATCTGTCTGCACGAGTAATCAATAGTCTCTTCATTTACCAAATGGAAGGAGATGGAAGGAATCTACAGCAGGAAGCCGATCAGATAGCATTAGAGGCAGGGAAGGACATTTCAGATCTAAATCAACTGAAACGAATTACAAGGGCAGAGCTGATTCATAGGGCAAGGCTCGATTAAGGCTTGGATAGGCATGATTCAACAACAAACCTACTCTGATAAATGCACTTGTGCGTTTGACATTTACTGATGGTTACAGACCTCAGTGTTCACATATCTGCACACGAGCCAGCATAAAACCCAATGCATTTGATAAGACATGCTGAAATTGTGTGAACACAAAATTGGACCTTTTTATTGTTGGACAAATATCACAAGACTGCAAAGACACCTTGAGACTGAAAAGATGAATAGGTGCATCATCAAGTTAAAAGTTAAATGTTATGGTGACATTTAGTTAGTCTCATACCAACGTTATTTCAGCTCTACTAGCTTCACCCAGCCCTGATTACTACCCCTGTAGAACTGAGAAAAACATTCAAGACAACATGAAATATGCTCAAAGTTCTGAAAACCCAACACATAAAGCTTTGTCCAGGAAATATCCAAGAACAGAAGAACCCAGAACATCATCCACAGCACTGCAGACCTCACTTGGTGATGGTAAAGATCAGGGTCATAATTCAACAAGAAGAAAATAGACAGAATCAACACCTCCAAAGACCAAAAACAACACAGAGGACCATCTCACATTCACCAGAAAACATCTTGATTATTCCTTTTTTTCCCCGTGTCCTGTCCCGCTGTAAAACATCAGAATTAATGTCTGAGTGCCAAAAACAAGCCTTACAGATTTACTCTCACAGGTGGAGCGATAAATATTCAGCTTTAATGCCCTGCCTGATATCAGAACTTTATTAGAAATGCTTTTTGTTGTTTTAAATCCCAACAGACAGAGATGGAAATGAAAGAGAAAGGGGGAGAGGAAAGGAAGAGGTGGGGGAAAAAAAGTTTACAAAAATAAAGGATTAAGATTTCGCTTCTAGACCTAGCCTGGCAAGCCATCCTATATATGTGAATATATAGTCTGGCCACGAACCATTGACGGCTCTCAGTCGTGAGGCGGGATCTACGGTTGTCTTTCAAAATGTCAGCACGCAATTGGATAGCGCTAGGACCAATCAGAGTAACGAACAACATGACGTAATCACGGTTAGTGTCTAACATCAATGATTTCTGTCGTTTTTGTATAAAAACATGTGAATATCAGGTGTACTGGGACATTGCACTACTTTGTTTGATAAAAATAAGAAGCAGCTGAGTATAGCCGACAGACTTACGCACGTTGGAGTCTAAATCATCCATGTTGATGACAAAGCCGTTTCAAAAGAACGTGTTTCCCGAGTTGCCGCCATGTTGCTTGGGTTCGCGGCCGCAGCGCTGACGTCATCGGCTACTCCCGCTCTGTGATTGGCCCATGATATAGAGCGCTGTGATTGGCCCAACCAAAACTATAGCGAGCTGTGATTGGACAGCCACAGGCTGCAAGGGTTCCTATGAAGCGTGCCTAGACCAAACTCTGCAAAGCAAGAATTGGTCTAGTTCACTAGGCTATTCTAGACCTGCAGAAAGAGAGAAAAAAGGGGACGGACAAAAATACAACAGAACCAAAACATCACTGTGCCAACAACATGAGGATGTATAACAGTAACAATATTTGATGAAAAGCACACAGCAATAATTCATTCATGTTGCATTTAGTGCCAACCACAGCCCAAGGTAATGGGTCAAAAACTCACCTGAGTCCATATAGAGCACCATGCGAGCCCCTGTGTGCGTACACGTGCTTGTGTGTGTAAGGTTTCTCTACAGGAGTGTCCAATAGTGAGTGGGAGGGGCCAAGGACCTGCAGCCCCCCCCCCCAGGATCACCCTGGGGGGACCAACCAGCTGTCGTGCCAGAGGCCCATGAGGCCCAGTCGTACCTTCACCCAGTCGCACTCCCCATACACACTCAACACACTCTGGTCCAGGTACTGCTGCTCAGAAGGTACAACCATTCCTGGACCCAGGAGATGGTCCTGTTCTTCCCGGGGTAACGATGAGCAGGCAGACCCCAACCATCTTGATTATTCCAATGAGTTTTGGGAAAATATTCTGACTGACAAGAAAACATGGAACTTTCTAGACCAGTGTTTTCCAACCCTGGTCCTCAGGGCACGCTGTCCTGCATGTTTTCCATGTTGCCCGTTCAAACACCAGTGTTTCCCTGCTGCCACACACCTGACTTAAATGAATGAGTGATTAACAGGCATCTGCAGCATGTGATGTCCTCCTGAGGAGGCAATCTAAATCAGGTGTGCTGAAGCAGAGACATGGAAAACTTGCAGGACAGAGTGCCCTGAGGACCAGGGTTGGGAAACACTGATCTAGAAGGTGTGCATCACGTTACATCTGGTGTAAAACTACAACTGCATTTCAGAAAAAGGAACATCATAGCAACATTAAGGCATGGTGGTGGGAGTGTGATGGTCTGGGGCTGCTTTGCTGCTTCAGGCCCACTTCCTGTAATTGATGGAACCATGAACTCTGCTTCAGAAAATTCTGAAGAAGACGTCTGACCTCTGACTTCAAACAGGAAATAGAAAACCCTCCAAATGTGGCTGAAAATTAAAACGAATCTGTACAGAAGGGCTGCTGTTCTCCCCTTTTTCTATCCCCTTCTGAGTCAAACAATGGAACTAAAGTGGTGATTAGTTCTTTTTAACGTGCATTGTCTTTCACTTTTCTAATGGTTTTTGTTTCTAATGAGTTTTGGCTGTAATGAATAAACATTACCTAAACCGTTTTTATACTTTGGTCTGGGTCGGGTGGGGACGGACAGCCCACCCCCGCACAGCCAGGTTGTGTTTATGCAGCCTTCTCAGGAATTCAGACGTGGGCGAGGACATGGACAGGCACCGTTAAAGTAGTGCAGAGAAGTCTGAGGTGTCCTTCCTAAGTGCCACAAGGTAGTAAGCAAAAGCAGTCGTGAGCAGTGTTGCTTTTGGAGACTCTGACATGAAGCATGCAGCTTCCTACTCTTCTGACTGAGCAGCAGGTGCTGCTGTGGGCTCCTCTCCCATCCAAGAGCACTCACAGCAGACAGTTGTCAAACTGACAATATGGTGTTTTATTTACAAATTACAGTTATAAAGAAAACCGGTAACACTTTACAATAAGGGTCCCTTTATTAACATTAATTAGTGCATTATTAAGCATTACTAAACCATTAAATAAAGTATTAACAACTGCTTTTATGCATTACATAGCGTTAATAAACATATTATTTAATGCATTATTAAGCCATTAACTATTGTTTATTACTGAACCTTAAGTTAATGCAGTAATAAGCATTAAATAATATTTAATTACTTAGCATCATGTGTTTTACTCTGCAGTAATTACCATGATAGTTGATGTGTTAATAAACCCTTATAAATACCCAAGTAATCGTGGGGTAAAGAGGCCATAATGAGAAAATGTGAGAAATACTTTTGGTCCAACTTTTATTTTCAAAGATTTAGAACTGCTGCCAGAAGCATCACAGAGGAGCATCAGAGCTTTTAGGATTTAGCTCCTAATTTTTCTCTTGATAATGTAAAAGAAAACTGTTTCAGAAGGTCAGAACTTTCTCAGCTCAGTGCCTGTAGCTAATGTTTGGATTTGTGAACAAATGTGTCCAGTTTTTATTTTATTTGATCATTTCAGAGCAAAACCTAGGCTCAGAATAATTTAAAAACCTCGAGAAAATACACAAAATATGCAAATGAAAAGGCACAATGAACACACAAATGAGCATTTTTGGTCAAATGCCATTTAATAATTTTGTTTTAAACAGCACAAACTAAAGGTAGAAATAAGGAGAGCAGCCAGTTGTCTTTATTTTAGGCTTTTACAAGAATCTGAGAAACAGACTCCATGTGGGTGTAAATGTGTTAATGGTGTGGCCTCTAGGGCTCATTATGGGAAAGGAGACAATAATTAGTGAAATCTCAGGTAATTTACTACTAACTTCATCTGATTTATTTATTTTTTTTCACTGTTGGTTTAAAGAGGGAGGGACTGGATCCAGGGGGACCAGGATGAGGAGCGATGGTGGATAGAGGACAGGTACCATCAGAACCCTCCTGTTGGCTCAAAGCAGCTGGGTGATGTGGAGGGGGCATCTGTAGCTGGTTGTGATTAAGAACAGTTCAACAACATCAGGCAGCTCAGGGAACTGCATGATCCAACCAACTTCTCCACCTGAGAAAGGAAAAAACGGGGAGGTGTAGTCATTATCTCAAAGCATTTCTCAGAGATGAATTCAGAAGCCCAAAAGTCTAATGTTGCAAATATCAGTCATGCTGTTCAGCATCAATGATACTTATTGACAGAATGTCTTAGGAACAGGAATATCCAATGCTTTCAGACAGAATGGACTGCATCATATTTAACAGAGAAAGGAGACCTGGAGTAGCATGGCAGACAGTGATCCTAAAATATTTTCTAATCAACTAGTTTTCTTCAGCCAGAGTCTGACTGGGCTGTAAGGGCTGGTGAATAATTGGAGATACTAGCGAGAAAATATGAAGAATTGAGCATTTTTCCTTGTTGATTTAAATATGTGATGATAAATAAGATTTAGGGACACATCTTCAGTAGCTAGAGCAGATAACAGGTGTGATCATGTTTTATCCAAGGTGAGATGTACTTCTCTCTGATAGAGTGACCAATCGCTGGCAAGACTGATGTCTTTGTAGGTGTGCTGATAAACTCTGACTTATGTGACACAATCTTACTGTTGCAAAGTCTCTTAGCTATGGAAATGTATTCATTTTATGAATTTATTTTAATTAAAGGTCAACATACGTACAGTATCTCTAGTTGGAATGAATGCCTTGTAAGTCGTTCTCTCGGGGGGGAAAGTTCCAGTGCACCTGTTTGAGGATGGAGACGTCAGCTGGAGGAGAGAGTGGCAGAACACGGCAGGATCTGGAGTCTTATTTCCTGATATGTGGACATCTCTCCTCTGATTGGCTAACAGCAACACGACTCTACCACCGACTCTGTTTGCTCTGCATCGTTGATGTTTTATCTCCACTAATAACACAAGCCTGGAGGAGTTCTGCTGTGTGGTGGATCGCTAATGCTAACGGTTAGCTTCTACTAGCCCAGACGTTCTCTGCTGTTTCCTGGACGCTAAACCAACAACAAAAAAGAATTTTTGTCTTTGTTGTAAATCAAAATTACTCAATTTTCTTTTTTGTAAGACAAACATTTGCGGGTTTAAAGATGTTTATCTCATACCTGCTGACAGTTTTGACTGAAGGCTTCAGTCTTCCTCAGAGCGTCATCTGACTTCTGCTGTTGTGTCATTTATCAGCTGGTCTGGGAGAGGGAGGTTCGGCTGGTCTGCTGTCCTTCAGCTTTATTCATTTTATGAGCATTTTTGTGTTGCACTGTTTGGAGACATAATCAAAACACAATATAAAAATTATTTGAAAGGGTGTGCATTTTTTAAAATAAGTTTTGAACGTTAAAATTTCTGAGGAACACTTGGCAGTTTTGGCTTGCTTTTAGCACCCCCTAGTGTCCTTTACTGAAATCAAAAGTGAAACTTATATCCTCGCTGTGCGTTCGTCTTTTTAACACCTTAATCTAACAGCTGAAATGTCTCCTCAGCCTTCATTAGTGTCTACAGGAGCGGTTCATGACTAAATCAAACAAATCAGCTGTGTTCATGATCTAAAACATGCAGGAAACATGCTGGAAGCAGACTGCAGCACCAGCCATGTCAGCTCCACTTTACTAAGTCCAGCAGGGACCGGACCACCACTCTGAAGTTGCAAGTGTGGTATTCTGGCCACAGAGGGCGGTGGGGGTCTGAATGGCATTGCATTACCCTGTAAAGGCTCATTTTAGCACAAACTGGCTCAAGAACATGATTTAAAAACATGAACATGTTGCATAGTATGGCTTTATACAACATTCTATACTTTTAGAAGTATTTGTTCTGCTGCAGTACATCTAGTATGTTAGAATGTTCAAAAACTGTTGACATGTATAAACAGAAGAAAAGAATTATAGGGATTTAGATTTTTTAAATAGTCAGTTATACGTTGTTATAAGGTTGTGAAACACCGCCTTACAGGGGCACTCTGCAAGTACAATCCTCAACCATCTGGTTTGTCCTTAACCCCCAGAAACCCAAATATAGAAAAAAACTTAAAAAAATTTTTTCAACCATTCACATGTTGTTCTAGGATGCTTGTGATGCCTAAATCAGTGTTTTTTTTAAATTATGACATTTTAGTAACTTTTGGGGAGGACGTTGTAAAAATGCAACGCTGGGTCTGTAGGGTAGCAGAATTTCAATGACATCACTCACACTCTGAACACATGTAAGGAACAATTAAACATTAATTTGTACTTTACTGCTTATAAAGGCCAACAGAAATGTATGTATCTACACAATAACAATTGTATACTAGAAAAAAGGTCATTTTTTATGATCAATTTAGTACAAAAATTGAGTATCATATTCAAAAACACTGGATCCAGACTATATGTGCAAATCATGAAGGGAATAAAACAAAATGTGCTTATTTTATTTGTTGATTGATTTGATTATGGTAGGCCCAAAAGCAGTTATGTTGCTCTGAAACCTCCCAAAACCTTTTCATTCAAGAAGCAGCTATTTGGGCAGCCAGGCAGAGCCCAGGGGAAAGAGGACAGCATAGTATATTTCAAATTATGCTACATAATTCTTCCAATATGAAAAAACTCAATTCATTGCTTAAGCTCATTAGAATGTATCTCTTAATTACTGATGTAACGCAATTTTTTATATTTGTACAACCAAAAAGTATTTTAATTCAACATAAAATTTGTAAAATAGGTTAAAATTGTTGAAATATTGAAAATTGATCAAAAACATTACAAACTGATCAAATAGAAATGATAATACTTGTATTTGCACTATCAAACAAGTGGAAATGTAAGCCCTCAAGTGCATTGTGCAGACAAAACTTTGCTACCCCTTTGACCCAGTGTTGTAAAATTACAACATGGAAATAACAAGCTCAAAATCTCTCATTATCAGTTTTTTCAATGATGTCATAAAATCTGCATGATCTACACATATCAGTTATCACAGAAAAAAATATTTCAAGCTTTTTACTTACATGACTCCTGATTTATCCCATCCCAAACAACAAGATGATGTATTACAAAGCAGGCTCCCAGGTTGTATGACTTCATGACCTGATAAACAGGTCTATTTACATATTCTACCATCCAATAATGTTGCAGAACTGAACAATAGGACCCATTAGTAATGTAAATGTGGTTTTAAAAAGAAGAAAAAAAGGGGAAGGTTTATTTTTGTAACCTTAAATGTGACGTTGTAATTTTACAACCGTGGGTCTCTGGGGGTTAAATACAGCACATAAGTATAACATCTACTTTTCATGATTCATATTCATTAAACCTATTTAATAATAAGAGGTGATCTGGTGAGTAAAACTTCGTGTTACTTTACATTCTCAGATGAGGATGCTGTTTGCAGATCAGACGTTCTGTAAATGTTTAAAGTCTGAAGAGAAGCCAACATTCCTGATGTGTAGACACGTTTGAGCTGCATGGGTATTTTCTGTTGCCTCATTTCTGGGTAAAGATCAGATTTAGCTGTCAAAGAGAACAAAACGGTATCAAAGTTCAAAGATGGACTGTGGAGGACTGACGATTGAAACGCTGTCAAAGTGATGACTAATACTGAGAAAGTATCAAACACTGCTACAACTATGATGTACATTTATTCTCCTGGGCGTTTTAAAAATGATAAATACTCATACAGCTATTATCTACCATAAATTACTGTCACTGGAGTGGTTTTTACGATGTCTAAGGAGAGACTCTCAAGCACAGCTGAGGCTGTGAGGCAGATTTACTATCCAGAGCAAATGAAATCATAAATACCACCTGTAAGAACGTCCAGCTCTGTGGGTCAGACTCCATAAACACAGACCCAAACACCTCGTTCCAGGAAAGGTTCAGAGAATTTAAACCAGCAGACCATGATAAAAATCATTAAAGTTCACCAAAAGAAAGGTGTTTTGTTTTAGACTTCAGCAGTAAAGACCATGTATGCATGAAGATAACTGAAGATACTATAAAAATAATGTTTACCCTTA
This sequence comes from Aphyosemion australe, assembly GCA_006937985.1. Taxonomy (NCBI): domain Eukaryota; kingdom Metazoa; phylum Chordata; class Actinopteri; order Cyprinodontiformes; family Nothobranchiidae; genus Aphyosemion; species Aphyosemion australe. The sequence goes on from SSNS01000822.1 coordinate 98,198, forward strand.
ATGCAGCACTCATTCAAAATGATTGTCTTTGTTTATTCAACATGTTGAGTGAATATTTAGCCCCTCAAAAAGACCACTAGTGATAACTTACTTGTTCTGATGTTCATGACTGCTGACATGAAAGCACCTTCTCATGGTTTTTATTGAAGAGCTGCTGTGGGCCCGTTCCTAACCCAAGGGACTCACAGGGTGCCCCTCCCTGTTGGACCGGTTGGAGGATGAGACGTTCAGCCCTCCTATGAAGGTTGGTTGTTTCCATCCTAACATAAAATCAGCCGGGACAAAGTCAAAGAACGGAATTGCAACAAAAATCGACAAAAGAACGTCCGTTAAATTGACTTTAGTGGAGTTTATGGCTCGTTTCTCTACTGTCTCTCAGGCAAACTAACGGCTAATCCCAATCCAAAGAGTATAGCGTTTACAACAAAGACTCTAATCTCATACATACATTCATAACCTACTGGTTCATTCAAACTGTATTTTAAATATTCTTCTATGTGTCGTGAAGTGGTGTGTTGAGCAGGACCCAATATGCAGGAAATCTAGGAGGAAGCCAGGTAAGGTTTAAAAAGCAAAAAGAGTTTATTTAAGCCGTGGTCTGGAGCAGGAACCGGAGCAGGAGAACTAAGACATGAGGATGAAAACACAAGGAACCAACAAAAAACCATGAGCAGAGCTGGGTATAAATACACCTAGGTAGTGATGATGAAACTGGGAACAGGTGTGAAGATTACTGATCAGTTGCAGGTGTGACTAGGGCACTGAGCAAATAGAACTATGGGAATTGGAGTTAGAACACATAGGCACTGGAGGAAGAGGAGGACAAAAAAAACCATAAAACAAAACATGAGAGATCCTGACACTAAAGGTAAACAGAACAGGGAGGAACTAACTGGGGAAACTAATCTAAATGCAATAAACTAACTGAAGACGCAAAATCCATTATTGTAAAGTGTTACCTTGGACGGAAGCTATTTTAGCATACCATACCAATTTATTTATAAAGCACCATTTAAAAATAGCATGGCAGCTAACCAAAGTGCTGTACATTAAAGAGCCAAATGCTCGAACAAATCTACAAAACATAAAGAAAGCATGGAAATCAGGTAAAATACATAAAGACATAGCATAAACAAATCAAGGGTAAAAAACTAACAGAATGAGGGAACAGGTAAAAGGTAACAGCACTATTGAAAGTAAAAAATAATACAGCGAATGATAAAAACCATTTAAAATGGCACCAAAAAACCAAAAAAGCTACAAGATAGTGCAAAGTGTTCAGAAACGAGCTACTGAATCATAAATCAAAACGAAGAGAAGTAAAACCTGAGCTGGATTTTCATGTAAGGTGTCACGGAGGGCAGGCAACGCTGAAAAAGTGAGTTTTCAAACACTTCTTTTAGCAGCAGGTTTCTTGCTCTTGGCTACTTTTATCTCATCAGTCCTGCAGAATTTAAAGCTATTTTGTCCTAACTGAAGTCTTTTAACAAGTCATGTAATATTAATATTTCTACATTCATGTCATCAGAATTCCTAAAAAAATTAAGTCAAGCTTGAATATTTTTTAATCTTGTGAAAACATCCACATACATCTTTCTTTAATATAAATGTTGAAATGTTTTGGATTGCTTTCTATCTAAAGTGTTAAACATCACCCTGGAAGGGTAAAGTTTATTAAATAAAGACATCTTTTGACACATCTTTTGCTCCTTTTTGTGGTTTTCATTTAAACTTTGAGAAGTCAGCAGGAGAAAGAGAGCTCACAGCACAATGAATGCCAAAGTAGGTGAACCCAAAACCATCGTTTGTGAATTTTTACTCGGGCGATGAAAAATGGCCTCCTCACAGCTTAGAACTTGTTCCCACCTGCAGTCTCTTCAGCTTACCGAAGCTCTTCATCCTGAACCACTCAGTTTTCAAAGTCACTGCCTGGTTTCATATTCATAAGCATTCCTGTATGAATGTCCAATTCTATTTCAGCCTATAGACAAATCACCTGCCTGGACCTAGAATGCTAACCGCCGCTCTCCAGGCCGTGATTGATCTCTTTTATATCTCCCAGCAGCAGCTTTATTTCACATCTGAAAGCAAACATTAGCAGCCCAACCCCTTTTTCTTCCTCTCCCTCTTATTTGATCTCTTTCTCTTTCTCTGCATTACGTGTCTCTTTATCCCTCTCTTAGCCTCGCATCCAGGAATCATCTGTCAGAGCAATGAGGGAATAATAGGAGTTCTCTCACACCGGGTCGAAGTGACTGCTCTAACTTCCATTACAACTCAGACATGACTGATTGCCTCAGAGATGGAAGGCAGAAAATATGAATGAACTTCTCTCTTCTTGGTGTTACTGGTGGACGTGTCTTATAATAAAACCAGAAGAAATTCCCACTGTGTCACACTTCTTTGCATATAACCTAAAGGGACATTCTCAAGTTATAATAGTTCTATGGTCAGTACCAAACATGTTTATGAAGGTCTTTGAACAAACACCCTCTCATATAAAGCAATCTCAGCAGTTTTATTCAGTACCTTCCAGAATGAGCCGTTTTAGGGCTCTGTCGCTTTAAGAAAACAAGCTGGAGATGGCCACGCCCACTCAGGCTGAGGTAACCTGAGCTCTGAGTGGAGCCGCTGCTCCTCCACAGTCAGCTCTCTCTCGCATGTGAGAGGTGGTTCTAGTTTTATTCTCCCGTTTATGACATCACAATCGGGGACTTTTTTAAACAACTTGTTTTAGGCACATAATACCTAAAACCAAACCCTGACAGAAAACGGATGAATGGATTTTTTTTCCTGTTTGAGGTGTTTATAGAATGAGTCGAGACATAGCAGTACAAAAGGATGCTAAATATGAGTTTTGCATAATTCAATATATCTCCTTAAAGGATATCGGCCAGAGACAAATTACCTTAGAATCACGTTAAAAAGTATTAAAACCTCAACTGAAAATTTTTGGGGGGGATTTCCACGGCTGCATTTTTAAGTAAATCCAGTGTTTTCAAATAGCGCAGAAAAAACAGAAGATAGCTTCCAGTCTGAGCGTTAAGCAGATGATGACGTTTCACCGGGCACTCCCCTCAGAAAGCTAGTGTAAACATACCGCTGCTCTGGTTTTTCTTCGTTAGCATTATAGACAATGTTTCATCAGTCAGGTGTAGCTTCAGAAACCTCTGCTAGTCAGTCAGAACTTTTCTCTCTGGAATACAACGAGGAGAACGGATATCGGCCCCAGAGGGATGCAGCTGGGTCATCCACACTGTTTGACTTGGATTAGCCGCAAGTCAGTTACCTGACAAGGTAAACGCACAGCTGGACATATTCATGACTCACACAAGATGCAAGTTGATCTGGAGCGCTGATGGCAAAGCCCCCCAGGCCCCTGAGGTTCCTACACCTCTGCCGCTGGCCCCCCAGGCTCCTGAGGTTCCTACACCTCTGCCGCTGGCCCCCCAGGCCCCTGAGGTTCCTACACCTCTGCCGCTGGCCCCCCAGGCCCCTGAGGTTCCTACACCTCTGCCGCTGGCCCCCCAGGCCCCTGAGGTTCCTACACCTCTGCCGCTGGTCCCCCAGGCTCCTGAGGTTCCTACACCTCTGCTGCTGGACCCCCAGGCTCCTGAGGTTCCTACACCTCTGCCGCTGGCCCCCCAGGCCCCTGAGGTTCCTACACCTCTGCCGCTGGCCCCCCAGGCTCCTGAGGTTCATACACCTCCGCTGCTGGCCCCCCAGGCCCCTGAGGTTCCAAGTCCAGTCCAATCAGTCGTCCAGTCCAGCCTGTCCAGTCTGTCCGTACCAGTCCCATTGAATACTGATAAGTCGTTTCCTTTATTTTGGAACTGCAGCGCGTTCTCTTTTCCCTTTGAGCTCCACACCGCGGTTCCTATATTAACTGTGTCTGTTCAAGCCCAGTGTCATGATTTTCTAGAATGACTGATGACAAAATTGCTTAACAAAATTAAAAACTGAACCCAGTTTATTTTTATATAGATGCTAAATTTTGGTTAAACAGAATTTCTACAATTTTCTTTCAGAGTTTGGCCAATACCTTTAAGTGATTTAACAGAAGAAGTCACAGTCTCTGTTCTTTACATCTGTTTACTCTTTCAAAGCAAGTAATGTCAGTGCCTCATCCTTCCCTTTTTTGGTTCCATCTTGTTCCAAAGGTTCTAGGAAAAACAACATCTTCTTGAAAGTGTCTTTAATTTACCGTATGAGCTATGTGATTTCCAGTAAATCTGTAAGAAGGAGAAAAAAAGGACTTTCTTCAGCATTGTACTTGCCTTGATAATCAGCCATTCTCTGCACGAATGAAAGAAATGTGTCATCTTTTTCAAATAATAATAATAAAAAAACTCCCAAGCTTTCATCACTTTGTTTGTACCTTAGCACATGCTTTTGTTTCACCCACTCATTCTCTGAAGTCGTTTTTGAGGAGCATGAAGCTTTATTGTATATTTCTGTCTGTCTTTCTCTCTGCTGTTTTCATCTCTTTGTCACTTTCCTTATTCAAAGTCTGGAGCTTGGCCTTTGTCTCTGTTCCCACAGAAAATATTTCACTGTCAGAAAGATTGTAGGTGGAAGAACGGAGACATGGTATAAGCTGTTGGGTGCAAAGCTGCACAGCAGGGGTTCCCAAACTGGGGGCCGGGACCCCCAAGGGGGTCCCCACAATTTTGTCTTTGCTGAGGTTGTGAGGTTAGCTAGATTTTATTTGTAAAAATTACATTTATAAAATCCCAATAACACACTCTACAGTATAATCAGTACTCCATATGAAAGTTATAACTCTGTATGTCTGTATAAAGTTTGTAAATGATCACATTTAATGTGTTTATGCATGTAGGAGCTGGGGTTGGGTGTCCTAGCTTGTCTTTGGGAGCCCCTGCTGTACAGTACCAGAAACACAGGGTAACATGTTTGGTTGGATTAAGATATTTAATACAGTTACACATTTACTGAACTTTAATTCATAATTTACACATTTTTCCACAATGTGCCAAATCACATGTAGTCATCTTGGGTGTGGGATTCAGCACATGCAACATTTATGGTGTGAAACATGATAAAATAAATCGTGAAACGGGTGTAAGATGTGTTTTTTAAACGGTACATGAGGATATGTAGCACTTCAAGGATCAAAGGTAAACAACCCATGTGAACCCATGTTACATGTGAACATGTGAAGCCCTTATAAACCCAGAGCAAATTCCTATTTAAAGTTTATTAAACTATATTTGAAAGAAAATGAAGCCCATCTAAATCCCGTCTTAATCCCATGTGAAACCTTTGGAATTGGATTCAAATCTTGCAGGGTTCCATGTGAACTTCTGGGTTAAAATGAAGCGTACATGAAACAATGTAAATTCCAAAGTGATTACACATCCATGTACATTTTCTAGAGTTTTATTCCTTTATTTAGTTCACCAGGAGGAGGAGGAGGTCTGTAATCGGATGTAAACTCCTTTCATCTGTGTTTACGATGCCTAAACCAGAAACACAGGCACTAGCTGGTTCTGAGTGTCTGCAGATCTACAGTCGATCACATGAATAATTTGTTTGTGGAAACCGAATGCCAAACCGCGCATGTTAGGGAGCGTGCATTTGTCTACTTGTGCGATCACTCTTCACACAACCATCTGGCTAGGGTCTGAAACACTTACTGTAGGTGGAACACAGTTGGCCCTGCCAGGTGTCAGGCTGTCTTGGTGGCCAGGTGGTGGGGGCATCATGCCAAGACCCTTCTCCCTTTCGGATTCAGGGGTGCCAGTTATTACAATTAAAGCAATATTTTACTTTGATATTGCAGGTTTTTCTTTCATGTCTGATTCACCTTGACGTTAAGCGGCTAACCTTCGGCAGTGGATGTTTGAACAACTTTAACCTTTTGCTTCAAACTTCTTTTGACAGTTTATTTTTGTTGTTTCTTGATGCTTCTTCTGCAGGAAAAACAAAACTATTCAAAGAAAGACTTTGCAGTATAATAAGTCAGAACCGCTGCAGCACATGACCTCTCACTGGAGCTTCCTGGTCACCAGGAGACTCAGTCCATCTTCATGCTAATAAAGTTTCTGGTGGATGTGATGAAATATTTGCTGTCACAGTCTGAATAAAGTGTTCTTGTCAGCGTGCAGCCAGAAATAGCTAATTACCAGAAAAACTTGACAAAACAAACAGATGCAAAAGTTTTGCCCCACTCTATGATAATTATGAGATTAAACACCTGTACACCCAAATGCTTTAAAGCAGAGGTAGACAGGTGGTTAACAGGCAGAGCTTGATGAGCTGCTGAACAGGGAAACAACTAAAACATGCTGGATAGCGACACTCATGGAAGGGAGATGTCTACCCCTGGTTTAAAGCAACACTTTATAAGTTTCCCGCTTGTCCCTCCTACTGGTTGAAAGTGGAATTACAATGGTCATGATCAGCTCTAGCCTGCTGTAGCTAGTGCTAACAACAAGCTAACACTAATACAAGCCAGGTGATACTAAATAAGTCTCAAAGTAAAAAGAAAAACAGTGTTGGACAAAAAAATATTATTACTTACTTACAACAAAGGCAGGTCACTATCAGTCCATGGTTTTGTAGCCTCCTTCAGCTTCCTCAAACGAGTGCAGGCTGCATCGATGTTCACTCTGGGTTTAGCTCTTTGGTGCGCCTCCAAAGACATTACTCTCTTACTTTTACCTCCAGGCTCTGCCATGATGCCAACAAAAAAGCAAACTTCTTCTTGTGCTATTTATTGATGTTTGGCAAACTGAAAAAGCTAACTGCTAGCCGTTATATTAGCATCATTTGAAATCCAACCGCTGGCTGCCATTGATGACTTTAGTCGTCATTTGCATTTTTTTACGGGGAGGGCGTCGGAGCGAGCCTCCGCACCGTGAGAACAAACATCACGTGTCTAAAGCGGATCTTCATCCGTGTATGTCACACATCACGTGATCAAGAAGCGGAAAATCAATGGATTACGAGTTTGTTTTGGGACGCTGCTGTGAAAAAAACGATGCGCCGAACCGGAAATGCTTCTGGAGCGATGGTTGGGCACCAGATTGTGAAAGAACGGATAATGCAAGAAATACAGCGATTCTTCCTGATGTAAGAAGTGAGTCTACTCTTTCTTTTGGTAGTTTTGGCGTTTACATGATCATAGAGCACAATGTTCTGTGACTCTTCAAAAAACAGTAAAAACGCTCAAAAACGCTGGAACTTAATGAGTTAACAGCTACTGCCGTAAAGTAAGTAGAGACCTCCCACTAGTGTTCTTACCCAACCACAAAACTGTTAAGTTTTGTTTCTGGTCAGCAGAGGGCAGCAGAGTGCTGTCTAATGTGAAACTGTTCAAGTTCATGGCTCAAGAATCACTGAATCCAGTTTGAAAGAAATAGCTTAAATTGTTAAAAACTCTTTAGTGTTGCTTTCAGCTGCTTTTGCGAATCTGCATCCAAACTAGGTTATGAAAGTAAACACGGTCACGGAACACTCACCCCTCGACTCGGGTATCTTCCCAGGTTCCACGTCCACCGGAACCGGAACCCCGCTTTGCCAGTAGAAACGAGAAAGCACCAAACGCCAGTCGCTGTTTTCTACAGCAAAACATCTTTTGTTGTCCGTGACTTCAAATGGTGTTTTTGTTTTTGGGGCTCTGGTAGTTTGTCCTAAAGTTGAAGCGGTAGCAGCCGGCTGTTTCTCCTTCTCTGATGTTATTGAGCGGAGAACCTCTCACACCAGTGGTGTTCTGTTGCTGAATACGTGAGTGTGTGATGAATGGAGGACCCAGGGAAGTGCAAAAGTGGGGCGGGTCGACCAGACCGACTACCAAATGTTTGCTTTTGGTCCGAAACATGTTATTGGTGGAGGTTTTTAGACAAATATGAGAGAGCCACTTTATTAATTTTTTTAATCTTCACAATATATTTAAAGCTATACGATGCTAGAATGTTGTTAGAGGCATGAAAATAATGTTTAAATGAATTTGTTTTCCAAATTTGCTTTTGCAGCTTTAAGGGAGGACAGTGAGTTTAATTTCAGGGTTGCAGCTCTTCATGGTTGGGCCAATGATTGGTTCAGCATTATGACAACACCTCTCTGGCCATTGTCTATTCAAGCTCCGAGGCATGTGGTTAAAAAACATGCAGGTACCCTGCAGTGTGGTGAGTATGCTCTCAATGTCTTTGTTCCTCCCTCTTCCTCTTTCAGATGTACGTAGGTGTTGGAACTATAGTCCACGAGTCAAGATAACCAGGCCTGACAGGTGCTTCTCCTCATTATTCAAATAGATTCTCCATGCTGCGAAAGCGAGCGATAGACGAAGTGCCTTTGCGTCTATGCTGCAAACACAGAAATCTGTATTTTCTGAGCAAATGTTGCAGCATGAGTCTGCACTGCCTCCACCCACCCCCTACCCTGGGCACTGATGGTTATATTACACTGACATTTACAATGAAATATCACCCTCTTATCATCTGTATACCATCACATTTTTCCTCCGTAAGCTGCAGCTATTGATCTAAATATCACATTCATCCTGTTTAGCAGAAAAGCTATGAACACTCGCACGCAACAGTTCCCAGACAATGAGAGATAAATGAACATCCATTATGGATGTTAGCCAGGCCGGTTTGAGGACCCAACCTGGCCAAATTGGATTCTAATGGATGTCCTTGATAGTGTAATCACTTTGACCCACTAACAGAGTCTTTTAGCGACCGGCCAGTCCGACAGGCTGGCTCTCAGACCACAGAGATTTGAGGTTAAATCAGCACAATTAGTATCAGTCAGCATCATTGTGTGTTTTTGTGACTGACGAAGAGAGGAAACACATGTGACCTTCAGTGTGGAGGTGGGAAACAACGATGCATTACCGAGACCCTCATGGATTATTGATGTCACCGTGGCAGGTGGCGCCCACGGGCAGCAGGCAGGTTCAGATGTATTGTTTAAAAGTCGTGGGAACAGTAACACACCTTGTAGAAAGAATGGTCACAAAGCACCAGAATCCATTCTGCTAAAGATCAAGAGGCAGTCAGGGAGGTCCGCTCGGCCTTAATCTGAACATGAAAACTAGAGTCACTTGTCTCTGTCTGACGAAATATTAAAAAATAAGCTCTGAAGCTTGTAGCCGACAGTTTGTTACGTTTCTAGTCAGACAAGGATATTTACAAACCTGCATGATTTACATCGCCTCATCACATAATGGATGCCTGAGAGTTTGTCTGTGATAGACTCTGTAGATATCAGCATCATCTCACTGGGTGTGACCAGAGGACACAACTTTAACACTGGAATCAAACTCAACGTATGTTTACAACAAATCTGTGCAAAGACAAAATGACAATTTGCTAAATTTGTGCTAATTTTCCCTCCACAGTTGAAGCCAGCATCACTAGTTCTGAGTGCTTTACAATGTCAGAGTAGTTTTAATCTACAACAAGAGGAGTCTGAGATGCTCTTCCTGTTGTGTAGTTAACTTTTTTAATTCTTGGCACAACAGATGCCAGTGTCCTACTAAGCTATGGCAAGTTGCAAACAATATTCATGGGTGGGTTTTCAAAAATGTGCTCATGTCACAGGGACTTGATCTTTTGTTGTTGGAATTCTGAACACATAAAAAAGACCCTGATAGGCTGGACAACGCTGCAGATAAAATTAGAGTAGAATAAGTTGCAAACAACTTAAGAAGCTTTATAATTTAATTCCACTTACATAATTGGAACAACACTGGCACAAAATTTAGCAATTTATACAAAGGTGTCACATCGTGTACCTACAGTCCCAGCCCAGTGAGATACTGGTTCAATATAAAGCTAAAGCATTAATGGCTGTTGGCTATTTAGCTTTGAATCAGGACTTTGCTTCAAACAAAAAAATATTTTCTCATTTTTAACCCTGCTGGTTGGCTATGGATATATTTACAAACATCCAACATCTTATGAAACTACTGTTACGGCCTCAGCCTTGAGGAGGATAGGCTGTTCTGGTGGCGCTGTCCTTTAAGCACCACACCCTGGGCAGCCTGGCAGTCTGTGTCCAGCACCTTCTGCACTACCCGTCTCCACCCTGGAGCGTCCAGCTGAACAGAGTCAGAATCAACGACTGAGGAGAGAAGACACTGACAGTATAAAGGACACTTGGAACAGATCCTTGGGAAGCAACAGACCTGAGCTGCCTTTTCTCCGGTCTGTTGTCCCCTCTTTTTATTGCTTTTATTGCTGGTGTTTAGGGGTACAGGTGTCCCTGTCTAGAATAAACAGTATTGTACTATCATTATAGTCGGTGTAGTCCCTTACCAAATCGCTTTTTGTTAAATTCCATGTACTTTCTTGTGAGGGATCATTCTTGCCATCAGTAACAAAAATCTATGAAACTAAATTTATTTACCTCATCTACCATCTTCACACATCCTCCATGTTACTCCCTACCCTAGATGCTCCAGACGTGACACTGCCTTGTGAGAGCAGGTAGGAAAAGCTGCCTCTGAGAACTGCACACAAGCGCACACACACACACATGCACGCACACACACACACACGCACACACATGCATGCACACACACACACGCACACACATACACATGTGCCTGTGCGGTCTCTTCGATCAGCTGAGCGTGGGCTACTCGTGGTTCCTCAGACCAAACGCAAAAGCAGAGGAGACAGAGCTTTCTCTGTGATTGGTCCCAGGTTGTGGAATGAGCTGCCTATAAATGTAAAACAGGCTGACTCTCTCATTGTGTTTAAATCTCGCCTGAAGACTCACCTTTTTTCTCTGGCTTTTGATTGAAGTGGTTGGTTTTATTGTGACTTGTCTGAGACTGTTGCCACTGTATTATTTTAGTCATTCTATTTTATACTTTTTATTCTATTTTTTTTTTTTTTTTTTTTTTTTTTTTTTTTTTTTTTTTTTTTTTTTTTTTTTTTTTTTTTTTTTTTTTTTTTTTTATCTTTTTTACTTTTTATTGTACAGCACTTTGGTACAGTTTTCTGTTTTTTTATTAGTGCTTTATAAATAAATTGGATTGGATTGGATTGGACATGCACACACACACATGCAAGCACACACACACACAAGCACACACATCTCCGAAACTAGTGGCGGTTCCATCTAGTAGTAGTTCACCTGCTGTATTCCAGCTGTATGGACCTGTTAGGTCTTGGTGGCTAACTCAAGACAGCGCTAGCTGGGGATCAAACATAACACCAAACCCGCCTCCATGGGAGCAGATGGGAGCCACAAGGTCATTCATTCTGCAAAAATGTTTGACAGCAGCAGCTCTGCAGCGTAAACAGAGACATTTTAAATCCTTCAGAAATAAATTGTCCAAATTGAATTGTCCAACTAGGCTGCTGCAAGTCTAATAAAAACGGAGAAGAGGATGTTTGACAAGGAGGTAACGACTTTTCAAGAAAAGAAAATGTTTGTTATTTTAGTGATGACTGAGCACAGAGCCAGAACAGCTTCATGCAGCAGAAACACTCCTCGTCCATGAGATTTTTTTTTTTGCATGAGGCACGCGTTAATATTACAGCAGTTGTTGTTAATCACAAAACCAATATCCAGGGAGTTATTAAAGTAAACTAGGAGCTTCTCTTGGATTCAGTTTGAAGTTATTATCAAAGGGTTATAGGTCATTTATTATACATGTTAGTACAGACGAAGATGGCTGAAAACCTCGTGTGGGAAAGCAAAGGTGCTAGAGATGGTAGCAGAAAGCCTCTGATGTCAGTAATGGAAGAAAATGTTGGTTTCTGAATAAAAAGAAGTATTTTTGTATTATTTTTATTTATTGTTTGTGACTCAACTCTCTTTTTGTCCTCTTGCTCTTGCCATACTTCTCTGTGCTGCTATTCATCTTCTCGTTGTGCTCCATCCATTTTAATCAGCTGCAAATACCTAATTAACCTGGATATTTAATATCAAACCAGAGAATTAAACTGATAAATTATGAATCATCAACATTACCTGTGAAGCAAATCCAGCCTCAGATTTGATTGTTTTAGAGGTTTTGTCGCTGTGAACAGCGTGCTATTTCACCTGACGTTGGATTTAATGACTTTGTCCGTATAAAATACCACAAAGACCAAATGTAGGTTGATCATCCCTATGAAAATTCTGGGTTTATCAAAATTTTTGTTCAGTTGTAGACTTCATGGTCAAAAATGACCAATAAGGGGCAATAAGGTGTTGTTTGTGGAACCTTAATTCTGTTTGAGAAAGTTACACAAAAAGACGTTTTAGTGCATTTTCTCTATTTAAAAACTACAGTCCCTTTATAACCTTTCATAAATATATCAACGTTTTTATTCTCTACTTTGAGTGTAGCATCGCTGAGACCAGGTTTGATAAGTCTAGGTGTTGCATCGTTTAAACTGCTCTAATTCTAATGTGGTCCTGAAATCTAAAACGTTTAAATTCTGACATCTGAGGCTGTTTGGTCTAAAGTCTGAAGACCTTAAGGCCTCTTCATGAATTAGACAGAAATATGCAGCTATGAGTTAGTAAATCATAAAAACATCTTTTTACTCTGCCTAGGGAAATAAAACCCTTCCAAGTCTGAAGGAACAGTGATCCCTTTGCTTTGCTTGCCAGATGGTGGGAGAGTGACCAGGTTGCAGATTGGGGCGGGTGTTGTATTTTAATACCCTTTGTGGTCCAAGCAGACGCCTCATGTTATCCTAGGTAGATAGGTGTTCTGGGAGGCTCCAGCATCATTATTAGACTTTTTCAGAAAGCTTAAATAATTAAATATTATCTTGAATCAAAATGATTTTTGCTACTTTTAAAATGATCTACATGGGCATGAGGCCACCTATCAGGCATCTATTCAGCCCTGTCACACTTGATGCTACATGTTTGTGTCGATTTGTTAATGAAAAACACACGAGGCTGACCCGTAAATGCTTTTATTCAGCATCATCATCCTGATGACACTGGTTCTGGTGACATGAGTAGCATCACACACACGATTATTGTTAAAAAGGTTTTGATCTTCACGTTTTCTCTATGCTACAGTGATCATTCTTTAGAAGAAAATAGACCGGAGAAGTTTACTTTTTCAGCCAGGTCAGAGTTCCAGCAACAGCAGCCCAGATGTTGCTTTAGCTCTATTCAAAGTAACAAACGGCCTCAATTTAGCAGCAGATGCAGCAGACTGTTTGTTCAAGTCCTCTTACACCCAGGTGCCTCATTTAACCCTGCTCAACATGCAGTTATGTGTCGCCTCCCCTCACAAGGGGCTTTCCACTTTCTTTCCTAAGTCCTGTCTTTGCTGCAACACCACTGAGTTATGCTGTGATGGATCCTGGAGCCGAGGCAGGGGACGTGAGAACACTTAAGCCACAAACAGAGATTCTCGTGGAATGAGGGAAGTGTTACTGGTTTCCTAAAAATCAGCTTGGTGTCACAGGAGGACGGTGTAGCAGAGGACTTGAGTGGTTCAATCCTTCCAGATTTCCAGGGCTCTTTTATGGATGTAATCCAACAAGAGCTTGGTGCATGTTAAGTTGTGCTGTAACATCCTCCGTCTCTGTGGGGTTGGTGACAGAGGAGGGGAGGGCAGACAGGGCGAGTACAGGAGATCCAGAGACAAGCACAGGACATGGTTAGTAATGACGCTGGGGATTTCACAGGAACAAGACTAGAATTTGGCACTGCAAAGGTTCACTGGCAAAATTTCAAAGAGGGGAGAGCAGAAGGAGGTAGGTATGCTGCAGGGAGGATGATGAGTCTTAGCTGTGAAGAAGGAGTCGAGCCAGCCGACCACGCCTAGGATAAAACTCAGAACAGCAGACAGACAGAAAGATATCCCAGACATGAGGATCAGATCAGCAAACACGTTTTAATATCAGAAAATAATCTTTCTGAGTAAACACAGTTTATTTTTCATTTAAGCATTTGAAATAAGAAGTTTGTCCCAGAATTGGTTTAGTGAATTGCAGTGACCAAGACTTAAGTATCCCACATCAGTTACGATGTTCCCGAACAAGTGAAGGAGAACCAGAAAGAGAAAACCCTCTACTACACATGTTGATGCTCTGTCCATCTTTGTTCATTCTCCACTGAACAAGAGAAGGTCATTGAAGCTGTTCTGCTCATCTCCCTCCAGCCCTGCCTCAGTCAAAAGTCACTCTCGAGCTCTAAGCTATTCTGCAACACAAGAGCTTGGATTTGAGTTGGTGCCAAAGAACGATAGAAAAACCTCTGCTTGTGTTCAGAATTAGCTTCCTCCCCTCTGGTTTCTGATGCCTAAACTTCATCTGGAAGCTAGAAACAGTTTCTCATCTTATAAAAAGTCAGAGATGAAGTCAAGGACCCCCCCCCCCCCCCCCCCTCCAGGCAGGACCTCAGGGGCTGATCTTTGATCCAGACCCCTGTGTGCTTCTGCAGGACTCAGCCTTAGATTTGCACATTGGTTTTGATGCAGATGTTTGAGATCTAAGCATTTAGTTTTACACCAATGATGAAAAATATTAGAGTTATTTTTACTGTCCTTTCTGTTTCCATGAGTAAAAGCATTTCTAGTATAAATGAGTGCAACATGATGTTTCAGCTTTTGCGCCACTATTGCAGTTTCACTCCCAAACACTGATCGTTAGCCTGATTGGTCACACCTGGATGCTGGTGACCTCATGGGAGCACCTTCCCTCAGATTTTCAACACAAATCTATAAACAGTTTGTCAGCTGATGAAGAATGAGTGAAATCTGCAGTATCTGATGCTCTACAGACCTGGTGAGGCTCAATGTGGAGTTGGAAAAAAGATCATGTGGAGAAAATGAGAGCAAACAGCAACATTTCAACTGTCTGCTAAAAAGCCTGCAAATGTGGATGAAATTGTTTGTTTCCGTTAAAAATGTATAAAGGTTACTCAAACAACTTAGAGTTTATAAAATAATGATAATAATAAATTCACTGAAAGTCAACCAATGAAAATGAGACGTTGCTTTTGAATCGAGGTTCAAAAGAAATTCTCTAATGAAACGTTCCTTCCTGGACAACAATGATGGATTCATTAACTTAATATTATGTCGCTCAACATTTAGGTCAACCAAGTGATCCCTGCAACTCTCAGTGAGACCTGTGCAGCTGTCCACAGGTGTTCTGGTCCACTCCCAGTGAGAAAACGGCTCCATCTGTCTTAGATCTGCAGGGTTCCTCCTCCAGATGTTTCAGCTCCTTCCACAGGTGTTTAACATGACTTCTGATCTGGAGATCAAGACTCATAGAAGGCAAATTCAGAGTAGAAAGGTTCTAACCCATTCTTGTATTTCTCACTGTGGTTTGGGTCATTATCTTGATAAAGGACCCATGAGCTGAGCCTGAGACCAAGCCTTCAGCAAACTACAGAACCAAGCCTCCTCCAGTTTCCTTCGAATGTCCACTATTCTCCTCTTTGGGAGCTTAAATGTAACCCTCTGAACAAAGGACATCCTCCAAAAGCATTAGGGTTTGTTTATATGCTGTTTACATACAGTTTGACCAAAGCGCCACACAGACACACTTACATAAAAGCCACAGAAAACAGATCAAACAATCAATAAAAGCAGCTAAAAAAGCTATTAAAAAACAATACAAGAAATGAAAAGTTTAAAAACACATAAAAAGGAACTCATGGTCCAACAGCCAAATCGTAAAAGTGACTCTTCAGTCGTGCCTTGAAGAGCGCCACAGATGATGCTTGCTGTACAAAGATCTGCATCTCATTCCAAACGGCTGGAGCAGCCTGCACAAAGCCTGTTCCCCCGTGTTTTGTAGTTCATTTTGGGAATACACAGCATCAAGCGGTCAGCTGATCTAAGAGCTCGTATGGTGTGATGAGGTCACACAGATAAGATGGTGCAAGACCAATCAGAGCTTTCAAAACAAACAGTAGGACCTTAAATTTCACCCTGAAACCCACTGGTAGCCAATGGAGATGTGCAAAAACCAGAGTACTGTGACTGCGTCTGCTCGTGGTGGTGCAGCATGCTGCTGCTGGGTTTCTAACAACCTGCAGCCAGTTAAGAGCTGAAACACGGGGGCCAACAAGGAGTTAATTTGCGTAGTCCAGTCAGGAGGTGATAAATGCACGTATCACCCACTCCAAATGTGACCTTTTCAAGATTGGTCTCAGGCGTGTCAGATGGTGCAGGTGAAAGAAACATGACCTTACAACTGCATTTATCTGTGGGACCACTGGAAATCCTGCTTCCAGTTTTACACCAAGACTGGTCAAACACTGCTTGAGGTCAAATCCAGGATGGTCTAGAGCCGACAGCGTGCCAGAGTGGTATCGCCCCAGTCTTACTGACATTCAGCTTCAGGAGATCAGCAGCCAGCCACCCCCTCACATCAACAAGACAATCCTCAAGCTGTGTCCTCCTCAGCCGTCTCCCTTTAGGTTCACTTAAGGGCAAACAGCAATAGACAGAGTATCTGATTCTGACCTTGAAGCTCACCTCTAATCTCTTTGGAAGTGATTTTAGGCTCTTTGGTTAAAAGGCTATTCGCATTATTCACCTCTTCTGTTGTCCTTTAGTGTCCAGGGACGATATCTACAGCAGTGGGTCACAAACCTTTCAGATTCAGACCCAAACATTTAGCAGTTGTTGAAACATGTGACCCAGCTATCTCTGATTTGACAACAAATGCATGTTTAAAAGATAAAAGAAATTCAGGGCATAAAGAAAAATGCTTCAGCTCAGGTTTACTTTGATTTATGACAATTTAGTTGAGTTTGTAACAGTTATGCTAGAAATAAAACTTCAGCAATTTTCAATTTTATTTTGATTTCTGGAAGTCCTCTCAAGACCCCTTGTGTAGCTCTTGGTGGCCCACAGTGGGGTCCTGACCCAACATTGGGAACCACTGGTCTATAGAACAGTGGACCACTGAATGACACGCCCAACTGAGGTCACAGGAGCACCTGGCTGTGATGTTGCCTTTAACATGCTTGGGGTACACACCATAGTACATGTTACGTGTTTTACTATGATCCAGTCATTTTTAGGATTACCATTAGTTTTACCATTTTATGAGCCAAATGTATTTGTTTTTTGTCCGTTTCCTGTTATTTGGATGACCACTGTGGCTTTCTAACAGAAGGTTACCAACATTTCTGTCTGTGCTGGAGCAGTCCCAGGTGATGGGGTTATAAATACTGCATGAAATCGAGGCCTACTGTCTACATGAATTTCTCTCTTTTACAACCTGACAACCTTTCAGCACCACGGAGAGCAGCCATGAATCAGCGCAAACAACAAAGCGCTGTCCACGGTGCTGAACCTCTAATGGAGGAGAGTTGATAAAGTAACTATTTTCACAAAATGCTTTTTGACTTTGTGCTACTCAGGTATGCACGGGAGTCTGAACGTCCAACATTAATTAAAGGCAACTCCAGAACCGGAAGTTCATTTATAGACCTACAGTATATACCAAAAATACCCAAGTTGGACAGGTTTCCTTTATTTGTAGTTGCATCGTCATCCATGAAGAAGGAAGGAAGAAAGAAAGAAAGAAAGAAAGAAAGAAAGAAAGAAAGAAAGAAAGAAAGAAAGAAAGAAAGAAAGAAAGAAAGAAAGAAAGAAAGAAAGAAAGAAAGAAAGAAAGAAAGAAAGAAAGGAAGGAAGGAAGGAAGGAAGGAAGGAAGGAAGGAAGGAAGGAAGGAAGGAAGGAAGGAAGGAAGGAAGGAAACTACCTTTAATGGGTCCAATCACTAGTTTGTATTAAGAGCGCGCCCCCAGCCCCCTCCGCCCCACCCTGCTGCGCGCCGTGCAGAAGGCGGGTCAGACCGTCACTGTGGGAGAAATCCAGCGGCCCATCGGCAGTTGCGCTGGAGAGGCGAGCTGAGACGTTCTCTGCGCTGGAGGAAAGAAGACCGCTGCTTTTCTCATCACTCCTCCGCTGCACCTGACTTCCTAAACCCGCCTCACCGCCGGCATCAGCACCGCATCACCAGGGAGAAACCGCAAGAGAAAACTCTCCCGTTTCCAAATGGATTTCGGCTGTGGATTATTATAGATTGTATTTCGGCTTTATCCATCTGGGAGTTGTTTTACACGAAAGTGGTAAGAACAGTCCATTTTCTTTCTTTTTTATGTTCCAGTCCCGCTCCTTATTAACTAGGGGGTGTGTGGGGCTGCTGATGCTGAAGTTATTGTGGGGTTTTTGTCGTTTTCTGCTAATCTGGTGTGAATTTTGGGATTGAGTTTAGGTTGAGAAGAGGATTAATGCGCGCAGGATGAGTATTTATGCAGCTCTCGCTCACAACTGCATCTTCAAAATATAAAACTAAAACCAAGCTTGGTTAAATATAATGATAATAAAATACACCTCGTGATTTAATTCAAGTCTGTTTGTGGGAATGAAGGAAACGTCGAGATGGAAAGTTTCATCTGGCTGCGCAGACGCGCAGAATACCACAGATATTAACGCACAAGCTGCTACGACTCGATTACAAACTCAGACTTTCTCCTTTTGCGAATATCATCCAGACTTTAGTTTAATTTTCGTCTGGTGTTGTAAGAGAATGGATCGTAAATCAGTGAGCAGCAGCCAGAGTGCCACCGTGCGTAAAGCAGAGGGAACGGGTAGAAGGAGTCTTTAGTGTTGGTTTTTTTACTGTTTACAGGGCTGCTGTCATTATTTAAAGAAAAAAATGTGCCATGAGCTTTAATATCACTGCATATAATGTAAAATCCACAGGAATCCTTTTAGAAAGCTTTAATTGCCACAATAAATTCCTCAAAATCTGGGAGATGATTTGTTATAATGACATTTTGGCCACATTTACTTTAAGAAGTCGTGCAAATTTATATTTATTTTCTTGAAATTCCAATGAAAAGCAAAAAAAAAAAAAAAACAACAATGTACAGATTTTTTTCCTATAGTAAGACATTTTGTGTATTTAAAGGTTTAAATTACTCAAAAACAAGTTGTGAGGTTTATTAAATAGACTTTTGAGAGCTATACATCTCTAGTTAATCACCAGTTTTTCTACAAGGTCTTTGCTAGTGACCATTTGGTGCCCACTATAACAAAACCCTGGTGGCCCCTGCTTCGTCTAACGTAACCGGTCCAGACACACTCCTAATGTAGGCCCCTGTTGTCTGCTGTGACTGATGTCGGATTAAATCGTTCCTCCAGGCTGAAGCTTGTGATGGACAGGAAGCTCAGCATGGACTGGAGTGAGGGGGGTCCCCTGTGCATGCTGGGGACTCAGCCACATTACAAAACATGTCAATAAATCTGCTGCAGCGGAGCTGGACGTCATAATGCATCATTTATTACCAGTTTGTGACAGTAGCTGCACAGGTCATATCATATCCTGCACTATTTAATAATTCAATGTGTATATCCAGGAAAATATGTTCCTCTACCAGCAGAGTTATGACAGAACAAGCTAGCTAATGTCACTGTGAATTGTCCACAACCGAGTCAGCTACGTGGCCCTAACAAATGGAGAGTTTACTTCCAACAGTCATCTTAGAAAGATGTTTTAATTCAAAAATGAGCAAAAATAGCTTTGACTAATATGTGACTCAGGTTTAGCTTAAGGGCATCTTACAGAACAGCCCTGTGAGCAAAAGTGTTGCAAAAATATTCTGCGTTAAGCTAGGTTGCACCCATTAAGCTTCTGTCTTGGCCTATAGGCTAGCCGACAGGGGGGCTGTTTTAGACAATAAATCATTGATTCCAATTAAGTCTATCAACTCAATAGAAAGTTTTATGTTTTCATTTGTTCCTTTTGGAGGGAAATAGATTTTAATAACCACACACACACTGAACTTAAATGTTTTAGTGCATTAGCTAAGAGAGCAGCAGTGTTAGCATTTTCCACAAATGCTACAAAGACACCTGATATTTAGATCAGATAATCCACACAGTATGTCACATAGTTAAATAGAATTCTGGCCTTTATTGTTCTGAACTGGAATTTTATTTCTGAACATACCAATGTCACTAAAATAAACTAAGTTAGCTTGTCACCATTTTAGTCAGCTAGCTAACAAAGAGCTTTGCGTTTGAAAGTAAATTTGGATTCCACTTATATCAAGTCTATCAACTCTATTCTTTCATTATTTTGGCATTTTTCAAAGATAAGTGGATTGTAGTAATCAAGAGCACGTTGAACAGGAGAAATGATTTGTTGGTAAAAAGAACAATGGCACTATTTGTCTTTCCTAAAAGCCATGGCCTTCAGGGACACCTGATATTTCTGTCAGGTAAACAAACAACTAGTCCTGATGCTGAACAGACATCCAGTCAAGTCCTTTTCCCAACCAGCAGCTCAGGTTTCTTATAATATTAAATGGACAAGTCAAACAACTACTCCACCTTCTATTTGTATTGGGTTAGACTGACTTGAGTGTGTTCAGGTTAAATTTACCAAACAAATTTTAAGCTTTTGAGCCAAATTGTTGCTTAATCATACCAGGTAAAGCTAGCTTACTAGGGATGTAAGAAAATATCGATATGGCAATATATCGTGTAATTTTTTCCAGCGATATTATATCGATATTCAAAAGCTGTGTATCAATTTTTTGGAAGAATTTACATGCAAACATTTGTGTATTTTCTTTTCTTTTGGTGCAATTCAAACGCCGACCGCTAGGTGGAAGCAATGGGTTTTGTTTCCACCATTGAAATGTAAATTCCTCTATTATGGTTCAGATACCTCATGTTAAACATGTTACGTGTCAGTTTGGACTGTTTATTAAATTTTCCTACAATAAATTCAGTCTAAAAAAATTGCTAATGTCGTCTGGCTGAATGTATCGCAATATATCGTGATATATCGTATCGTCTCCCCCGTATCATGATATGTATCGTATTGCCAGAATTTTACCAATACACATCACTACTTGTTGTTACCAATTAAAGGTTGCTTGTATTAGCCTACATGCTAGCCCACAACAGCTCAAGGATAAAAAGTGAGAAATGTTTTAGATTTTATTTTTAGATAAATGGATTGTAATAACCAGACAAACACTGAACTTGAGGAATATCTTTATTGTTTTATAGAACAATAGAACAAATAAAAATGTCTATACATCCATGACCTTCAGGGACACCTGATATTTCTGTCAGGTAACACAATGAGTCATGTTTATTGAACATACTACTCTGAACCGGCGTCTAAGGTTTCATATACACCTTTGCCTATTTGAGGAATAACCAACTACCCTACCCTTTATGTATTCTTTGTAAGGGCTGAGGCGGACTGACATGGCAGGGTTTATTTTACCAAACAAAACCATTTCACCTTTTCTTTTTCATCAAATATTTGAAGACAAAGACAATCATCCGTCCTAGCAACCCTGTGTTGTCAGAGATACACTTCTGGACAGGAGGGACACACACGCGAGTACACATAGTGCATTAGCATAGGTATCAGTTACCTGAATTCAATAGCTCGCCTGCTGCAGCAAGATTAACTATTCAGGGCAGGTGGTTAAAGGACCTATTGTGTTTCTCCATTCTGTGCTCCTGTCATGATTGGACAATGCATCTGTCTGGTTGGCAGCCCACTGCCAAAACAATCGCAAGGGCAAAGGGCTAGAAGAGTACACACATATATAAGGTTTCACCATGTGAATCGTTAGGGCAAAATTCAATTGGGCCCATCCTAAGATCTCTCCGAATGGCTGTTTACGGTTGTAATCCCCCAAAGGCATGCAGATGAGGATGGGAGAAAGCCTGGTGGTGGATAATTAGTCATATTAATCAGCATCTCAGCAGGCTCTAACAGATAGTAGCCTAACATTTAAAGCTAAGCACATGTTCCTTTTCACCTCGATGGATTTCCAACCATCATGCATTCACCAACTAAAGTCTATAAGCTTTATTTATGTGTTTATCTCACTAGTTTTTTTCTTCATTAATTGGGAAATTAACTCCCAGGTTAAGCTTAAATCTCTGAGCGATTATTTGAGGTAATCTTCAAATGAAGTGAGTAATTGGTAGAAATGGCCCCCTGCATAAAAAGCTTTTAAAAGCCTAATGGATGGTATTACTGTTGGTTTTCTGTGGTATTTATTGGACACATTGTGAGTCAGATCTATGCGGAACCGGGTTCTCAGTGTCCTTTCAGTATTATCTAGGCCCACTGGGAGGATTTTGCTTTCTTCTGTTCTGCCTTAACTGATACGATATGTTAGTACACAAGGGAGTTTGTTGAATACATTTCCAGATAAAAGCTGTTTTGGTTTGTAATCCATTTACTTAGATATTTACGGCGTCACATAGATTATTTATTTTGGTGTATTTGTCTAAAAATGTATTCATGACCTTTCTTTTACTTTGCCCACAGATCTGTCTGATCTGGAGCTGAAAACTAAACCATGGGGCAGAAAACTAAACCAGCTGAAATCCTTACATGTTTCAATCCAGGAAGTCGCCTCAAAGAGAGATCACAAGATGCCGTTCTGATTCACTGACCAAACACTGTCAGGATCACCATCATCACAGAATTTTCACCAATCCACTTGGTGTTGAAACTGGATTTTTCTTTTCTCCATAGACCTGGCTGACGAGATTAGACTCCATCCATTATCAACATTAGATCTGCCGCTGAAAGATAAAAGATATTGCTCTGTCTCCTTAGACTCTAAAGTAATCTGTGTGGAATATAACATTCAGCTGATAAACCCTGGAGCTAAACTGTAATCCAATGTTATTATCACTTTGAGGATCTATCCCCAGTTGTAACCCTTCGGTAGCGCGCCCTGCTGTTCTCCACGATGGATCCAAGTGGCCTGGTTGGACATTTTCTCCTGCTGCTAAGTATAATGCTGGGCCTGAGCGTCGGCTTGGAGTTCACTGGCTCAGAAGATCAGTGGGCTCGCTATCTGAGATGGGACGCCAGCTCCAAAAGTGACCTGACATTTCAGTTCAAGACCTCCCAATCGGAAGGCATGCTGCTCTACTTCGACGACGGCGGATTCTGTGATTTTCTACTCCTCTCTTTGTCCGAGGGAAAGCTGCAGCTCCTTGTCAGCATCGATTGCGCTGAGATCACCATCACCTCCGATAAGAGAGTCAACGACAGCCGTTGGCACTTCGCCGCCATTAACAGGCAAAACCTGTGGACTGGCTTAGCTGTAGACGGTCAGACCAAGACGGGAGAAGTTCGGCCCCAACGGCAGTTCATGAAGATAGTTAGTGACCTTTTTCTGGGAGGGGTCCCGGGAGACATCCGCACATCAGCCATCACCCTGCCCTCTGTCCGCGAGCTTCCACCATTCAAAGGAATTATCACCAACCTCAGTTTTGGAAATAAGTTTCCCACATTAATCAACAGTCAGAAGGTTCGCCTGGAGATGATGGGCCTTTGCACGGAGAACCCGTGTGAGAATGGTGGGATCTGCTCTCTGGCAGACGGAGAAACCTACTGTGACTGCTCCAAAACTGGATATGTAGGTCGATACTGCACTGAAGGTAAGAGGGCTGGCTCCTGTGTTTTCTGTGGCAAGCTCTGAATATTGATCAGGCTCTGTAAAACATTCAGAAGGGTTCCCCTTTAATATAAAGCTGACCTGATCAGGTTTGTTGTCTTGTTCAGTCATATTGTCACCTTTTATTAAGTTTTTTTTTCAGATGCTGTTTGTGAAAGTCTCCACTCAGGAGTCACAGTTTAAATTTGGGTGGGCAAACATTCATGTTGGCCAGTTAAAAATCCCTTTTATATAATTTTATTAAAAACTAAAGAATATTCATTTTCAGTTCTTCAGCTTCATTTCTTTACCCAGGTTTGTGTGGGATCACTTTTATGGTTGAATTTTTAAATTTTCTACCTGATTTTTACTTGAGTGGTCGAGTTTGAAATGCTTGTTCCATGAACTCATGAGTTCTAAACCTCTGAGAGAAACTTTATGCCGACTCTCCTTGATTCATGTTTTCCGTTCCTCCTCTGTGACTTTCCCACTTTGGGAATCCCGCCAGTAATACACCGCTATGTCAGCCTTATGGGCTCGACACACGGGAGGCGATATCTCCTCTCCTCCATTCATTTTCAATGAGACAAGCGCGACAAAGCGATAATCGCAGGTCTCCCTCCTGCTAAGCGAAACGCGAAAAACGTGCATGTGAAATTTTGCGCTGGTGCATGTGTCGTGCACACGCCAGCCAGCGACGCAATCCCAGAAAGTTGAAAAATTTTCAACTTTCCATCGCTGTCGCTTTGACAAGGACCAATCAACGGAGGTTTCATTGACTGACCAATGAGCAGACAGGATGCTTCTCAGTACATCTCCGGGTAAACATGGAGGAAAAGTTAATACTTGCCGTGTCTGATGTCCCAGAGCTTTACAAGACTTCACTTAACTCTAGCAAAACCTTGTGAGACTTCATATCTACCGCTGTTTCAACTCTGAACTGCTTTAATAACCCAAAATTCCCTCCAATCTGACAGCCAATCAAAACAACGGAGGACTCGTTATTCGCCCTGGAACAGAGGCATCGCTGGCTTTTCGCTGGCCGCTGCTGCTTGTCGCCTCCAGTGTGTCAGGTTATAAAAGCGATAGCGATGAGTTTCGCTGATCACAGTCGTTTGTCGCCTCCCGTGTGTCGAGCCCATTAGGGCGATGGTGGCAGAGGAGTTAAGTGGTCACCTTGCAATCGGGAGGTCGCAGGTTCGCGTCCCGCTCAGTCTGTTGCTGTCGTTGTGTCCTTGGGCAAGACTCCACCTTGTCTGCTGGTGGTGGTCAGAGGGACCGGCGGTGCCAGTGCCCGACAGCCTCACCTCCGTCAATGCGCCCCAGGGCAGCTGTAGCTATGATGTAGCTCATCCCCACCAGCGTGTGAATGGGTGGATGACTGATTGTGTTGTGAAGCGCCTTGGGGGGTTGTAGAACCCTAAGAAGGCGCTATACAAATACAGGCCATTTTAGAAATGTGGACAAACCGTAGCAGTAGAAAAGGTTTTGCTCTGCAGGTTGGTCTAGCCATGCTCCATTCTTCAGCAGGCCTACCACTGGCTCGGCTAAGTGTAGGTCAGGCCAATCACAGCGCTCTATGTTGGTAGAGAGACGATGGGCGGGCTTATCACCAGGAACAGAGCTGGCGTCCACTTTGGACAGTTTCTTTAAGACATGAGCAGATGGAGGTACTTCTTCTTTGACGGTGTATGGCAGACTGCACCGCTGACTGATTTCCTTGGTGATGAACATGTCGTGTAGTTCAGAGCTCTGATTGGTCCTAGTGCTGTCCAGTTAGGTGCGTAGACAGTTTGATAGACAACCAAAGTTGTCTGAGCTCTGTCTATGAGTCGTGGACAGATTATATATTTTCATGTATAGGATGACTTGCCAGGCTAGCATTGTATTGTTTTGCAGGCTAGTGCTTAAAGCGGCCACTCATCCTTTTCTTATGAACATATCAACCACATCCTCAAAGTGTTGTTGTGTTCTGCAGCTTGTTTGAGGTGTTGCACCATCTTGCTGGAATATGAAGTCATTGTCAGGATAAAAGACAACAGCACGGGTAGAAGACCAAAAATAAAACCTCTTATTTAGATAAAATGTGGCAGAACAAAGTCAGTAGCTGGGTTCTTAAAGTTTTATCCCATGCAAAGATGGGTGGAGATTTGAAGCTGAAACGTGCAGGATGTGCTGAGAACTTGTATGCTAGCACAAGAAAACATTCATAAAATTAAATCAGAGGGATTTTGTGTCAGCTGATGCAAAAGTCAGGCCTTTTTAAAAGAAATGTGCCCACCTGGTATCATTTTCATAATCGTTTTGATATTCAGCTAGCATGATTTGTGTCACACTAAAGTTTATTTATGAAATGCCTTGAGAAACACGGATTGTTAGCTAAGATGCTTTGACACATCAGCATAATTTATTGAAAGCAGCTATATACTCGTGTGTTTGAAGCATCTAATGCAATTCTTGCAGGACAGAGACTCTGAATATTTCTTTACGGGCTGTTGCTCAAACAGCACAGCAAGTCTTGGTAATTCTTGTGGGAGTAGAATTGGAGGTGATGTGCTCAGCATTTCCTCTCCCTTCACAGTTATTACGTTTGATGAGGCAGTGGTGGATACGGCATTAGCTGATGTGACTAAAATTACAACACTGAGTTTTCTTTTCTTCTTTTTTCATTAAATGTATTTAGATGTTTCAAGGTGCTGCAGGGACGTAAAGGTACTCAAAGTCTGGATGAGAAACAGCTTCAACTGTTTCTCCTCTGCCTCTTGTTGCCAAGGCCATCCTCTACCTTATTCTATCCCATAATACTTTTGACCTGAAAAAGGGGATTTTTCTTGTGGTATTCTCAAATAGAAGCTACTTGCTGCTGGGTTTTCTTTTACTCTAAATGGTGAACACAAAACTCCATTGCAGAACACCACTATCCTGGTTACTCACTACTTAAGGTTTAAATATAAAAAACAGCACTACTTGTTTATTTTCCTTGTTTTATTTCCTTTGTGAAGATTTTCCACCTCACATGAAGTTTATTTTCACATTTAGAGCATTAATGACAGATATCGTACATATGTCACTATTTTCTTGCACATTTAACTCTTTTCTTCATGGATTGTAAAATAAAAGTTTGTGTGACCTGACCCATGTTGAACTTCCTTCACTTGTCACTTCATGTTTGTCTAAATCAGACTAAAACTCATAATAATAGAAACAATCAGAAGAATGCTCACTGACTACAGCAAAGAAAAGATGCTTTGTCATCATTTTAACTCACATTTTAAATAAAGCTGTTTCGTTTTCCAGCGTCTCTGATGAGCGCTTTACTAAAATGTCCTTGCTGCTAAAATGAAGCAGTGTGGAGATTAAATCTCCTGCACTGGCCCGTGGCGCTGTTGGGAACAGCATGCAGCGTGCTGGTTGCAGAGCAGCCAGGCGAACTGAGTGGACTTGACCTCTTTTCGCTTCATCCCATTTGTTCACTGTCTGTGCTGAGGAGTCAATAGAGACGTAGTAGGTGGTCCATTTGTCTGAGAGATGATGACATCTTTGGGTTGCAGAACAACCTGGGTTTTAAGAGGGCACTTGCGAGTTAGCTTCTTTGGGGAAAGGAGGCTGTCATTTCACAGCCTCAGGGCAGAGGAAGTGAGGAGAGTAAATTCACCACTGGCTTCTTGTTCCCTAATTTGTCCCAGGAGGTCAGCTGTTCATATTTGAACCAGCCCTTGTTGGATTATCTTCTCAGAAGCATTTATTCTGACGTTTATTTACCCTCCTGTTTTTAGGGGTTAAACGAATGAAGCCAGGAGTTTCCTCCATGTTAGTTCTCACTCCTGCTCTTTTCCACGTCCCCATTAACCGATGTGGCTGATTGTTGATTATGCCACGGAGGCTGGGAACTATAATTAGGAGGATAATGAGAACAGAGATGGCTAATTTGCTTGGAAAATGCCTGCACAAACACCGCCATCAGCTCCGATTGTCTGTCGGCAAATACGACGAATATTATTATGATCACATGTCCACAAGTGGTAAGGACTTGTTGTTCAAGCGATGCCTGAGCACACCCGAGATTCTTCAAGGGATATTTAAAACGATGCCTGCAGAACTTTGAAAACTGCTTAGCGCACCTGTCTTTGTGGGTAGCTGTGATTACTCCGTGCATTAATAAGCAACACAAGCAATCTGTCAAACCTGTGAATATTTATGTTATACTATCGCTCAGCGTGCTCCAGAGCTTGCGAGCGTTTGCCCAAACCATTGCATTTACTGCTGCACACACGCACACAATTGCATGTATTAACAGACAAAGCCCTTGAGCTGCTCGTTAAAACGGGCAGATGGCTGAACGGAGCGAGTGGACCAGGCCTTGAAAGCATTTCGCCAGCCGCGCTCCTAATGGTAGCCCGCCGGCCTAGACAAGGAATGCAGCAAGTGAGCAGAATTAGAAATCTGGGATGGGAAAAGAGAAAAATTAACACGGAAAAAGCGGGTGAAGCTTGTTTGTGTGTGTTGGCCGTTTAGTTCCCTAAACACTTTATTGTAGAGGGCCTGTTCAGCCATTTTAAGTGTATTTCAATGTAAAAGGTATAAATAATTACTCCTGCTCTTTGTAGACAGCTTCCTGAATGGCCTCTATTAGAAAAAAAAATGTTTACGTATCTCAGGATCGATAAGCTAACGGCTAGTTCAAGTTCAACTAAAACAAAAGTGTAAAATCAGCTCTGGTCTCCTAAAAGTCTTGATTTATACGCATTTAATAAACCTGTTTGTTCAGTCACTTTCATAACAGTTTACTCCTGGTTATGTAGAGGCGTGAGTAGTAGAGGAGCAATGCTACAGACTGGTAATTACCTAAAGTTACGGGTTCATAGGTTCAGGACAACAGGAAAAACAAACAAGTTCATATTTTTTTTTACAGATTTCTAAAATGACTTTAGCTGTTTTGAACTTTGTTACTCAGTTAAAGGTGTTTCAGAACACACAAATTATGTCCATTTTGGCTTTCCATACAACCACCTCTCCCACCGCCACAAATCAAGCAGTAGTTTTTAACGCCTGCACCCTTTTATAGATGATTGTTGATCCTGTATGAATAATGCATTCTTCAACTAGTTTGCACCCTGACGTCTGTGCCATGACGGTTCAGAATGAACTCAGGACTCCCTAAACATCCCCAGCAGCAGCTAAACGCAGCCCTTCTGCTGCATTCAGGGATCAACTCTGACAGGAAGCTCCTAAAGATCCTGCTGAAGTAACGGCTTTTAAAATAATGTTTGCTTGAATCAGAATGAAATTGAGATTTTCTGACGTCAGTATTCAGACTATGTTCACGAGCTAAAAGACCCACATGGACAATGCTTCTTAACTTCCTTAAATAAAGTTGAGCTTTTGTTTGATGCACATTTTTTACATTGTCTAGTGATAATGGAGCAGCAGAGCCACAAAAGCATTAAAATGTGTCTAAAATAATAATATAATCTAAAGTTAGTCACTAGCTAGGTAGAGAATCTGCTCATTCATCATTGCTTCCTTCTGTGGTTATTAATTCCTGAACCACCTTTTTGTAGAACAAACTTAAACTTTGGCTGTTATTTGCTATTCAGAGATCAGGATCACCTGATGAAATGATCCAGATATTGAATGAATGAACCTGGTGTCGGTGACATTTTGAAGCCTCTGAATACTTTTGTTTTCCCATTACAGTAAAAGCTGCTGAAGGCCAGGGTCGGTGACAGCTACAGTGGGTTTGCTTAATGAATATGTAAAACGATCCCTCCCGTTTCGTCTTTCAAAATCCTCCGCATTGGTAATGAGCGTTTGTTTAACATACGCGAGGTGACTTGACAAAAGGGCGGTAATTGAAGGCTAGGAGCAGGCAAACTGTTAAGCAAGTGCTGAAATGGTGCCTTCGGGCTTAGCTCTTGGGATTAATAAACAGACATGGAAAAAATGACAGTTGCAATAATCTTACTACAAAAGTAGGTCAGGGAAGAGAAAAAATGGTGCAGGGACTTGCCTGGTTCTAGAGCAGAGGGCATTTGTGTGTGTAGTGCCCAAGCTGAAAATTATGTTTGGATTTGAGTGCTGAAGCTGCTGGTAAAATAGAGCAGGGATTACGTGTGGACCACATGTCCTCTGCAGCACATTGGCTTGTTCCGAGTGCTGTTGCATCAAGAGAAAAGCTTTAATCTACATGGGAAACTGAGCAATTTAACAAGCATGCAGAATATGCACATTTATGGGTGAAAGCATTTGCACTGTCAGAAAAAATAAACGTGTACCTGCTGAGGCATGCACATTAATTCAGTGTTCCCAAGACTTCTTGAGAGCTGGAGCTGCACTGCTGTCCATCAGCTGGCCCTTATCTCCCAACACCCCACCCCTTCTTATTCTGCGTCCTTCCTTTTCCTCCGCCAATGTCACCCTCCTTATGTAGGAGAAGTAGCATCCATTTTAAAGTCCCTAAAGGAGACGGGAACAAGCTTCACCTTCACCAGCTGCTTCCAAAAGAAATCAGTCTTCCCAAAATATATTTATACAGTCCAGTTAAGTTTCACTTTAAATGACAGCCTCATAGTGTCAGAATGAATAACCCTGAAGATGTCCAGTCGTGGTGGAAGGCTGGGTAGGGATCAAGTCAAATGAGGGACTAGCTTTGGTGCTTTTGAACAGACATTGATTCAGTCTGTATTTTAAACACAATGAAGGGTGAAGAATTTAAAAATCACCCATTTGAGGCCATAATATGTCTTAAAAGAGACCTTTGAAATACGTTATGATAATAATATAGTTGATACCAAAATGTTCATGAATGTCTTTGCACTAAATCCCTATGCTTGACATTTTCAGTACCTTCCAGAATGAGCCATTTAAGAAAACAAGCTGGAGCTGGCCACGCCCACACATCCCTGCTCATACTGCTTTATGTTGAGAAGCTCCAATTTTCCAGGAGGAGCTAGTTAGAGGTAGTTTCATTCTACTGTCCCCGTTTGTGACATCACAAATGGGGACTTTTTGAAATGGCTTGTTTTAGGGACGTAATTCCTAAAACCAAACACTGACAGAAAACAGATGGACAGGTTTTTTTAGAGGCAGTAGTGACCCACATGGCAGCACAAAAAATGCAAAAGATGAGTTTTGAATAATGTCTTTTTTAAACAAAGGAATTATTTCAGTCAAAAACTGAAAATAATGTTCTGTGCCATTTCATGCAAGACCACAGGGTCTTGATCAAATCTTTAAGGTACCGAGTATGTGTTGTGAATGACTCTCAGCTAATACCACATCAGTTTTTAGCCCAATATCTGTAAAGATCCACCAAGTTATTACCATTTTGTCAATTAGATTGAATCAGTCAGTAGCAGATGTGCACCCAATGATGAATTAAAATAAAGTCACATACAAATGAACCAACATGTTACGCTTGTATCTGATAGATCCTACATCACGCTGGTACATTGTTGAACATTGCTGATAAAAAAAACAGTGAGCATGCTTCTGAAATGTTTTATTCTGATGTAAACAAAAAACAAACAAACAAAAGACAATGTGGTGGGTTAAAGGGTTAAAGAGGAGAGGTGGAGGAAAATAACCATGGGTCAGACAACAAACATCTCGAGATCCACAAACCCATCACTCCATAAATCCTCACGGTTGTGGATTTATGTCTTTTTCAGGGTGTGAGGAAATCTGTGCGATACGAGATGCGGAATATTAACTTAGTGTCAAAATGTGAAAAGGTTCTTTGCCAAAGGGAACTGTCAATCTGGCTCCCTGAGAGGATGGGACAGATGCAACGATTTCAGTGTTTCTCTTTACAGGGATGCTTTAAAAATGAAGGTTTTAATCAGGCATGTAAGGGGCACCTCTTTGGCCCTTACATGACAGCACAATGACATAAAGTGTGGTTTGTTTTGCATGTTAGAGCCACATGCAAACACAACTGTAGTGTGTTGCTAATGCAATGCTTCTCTTTGCTTCTCTCTCTTTTTTCCTGACAACTCCACAGCAGTCAGGAGAAAACCAGGTAAGCCTCCAGAGGAATTAGTCATAACTCCAGTTTAATTATAGCAACACTTCATGTTGTGTTAATTATTTATGAAGCTAGTTTAAATGAAAGCAATCTATCGAGTGGGTAAAAAATAATTGGCTGGTCTTTAATGGTAGCTAGTTCAAAAACCCTTTCATATCATTTTACAAAGATTGTCTTGCTTCAGCATACAGATGTTCTCAACAGTCTCTGGAAATTTCAGTTTTATATTCTTATCTGTCTTTATTTATAAAAAGGCTGCTCTGGATTTTTTATCACTGGATTTCCGGTTGTTTGTATTCAAACAATGACTTCATATTCCAGTGAGATGGTGCAAGATGTTCTGAAAGCCACAGAACACGACCAAAGTTGGAGGAGATGGTGATGCATTTATAAAAAGGGAACGAATAGCACCACAAAGCGCTATCTGCGCTATAGCATCTGAGAATGTCAAACAGAACATTTCCTTAATATTTACATTTATTTTATTGGGTCACTGGAAAAATAAAACACTTGAAACCTCATTCACACCAAATATGGGACAGATGTGGGACAGATGTGGTCTGGACTCCGTACGACTTCTGCATAGACCAGAAAACATTTAGTCCAAGTGGCGTGTAACGTATTAGATACGTTTTACCCGCGAGCTCCCTTCCCACCGGGAGCATTTCAGACACAAAATGGCAGCAAAAGTGTTCCACGCAGCTGGTCATGCTAGGTCACGAAATCACGGGAGAATTGCAAGACCACGCGGGATTTTGGCAGTTCACGCGATAATAAGTGAAGAGATCTAAGGTATCTAAAAAGGTCTGTGGTTTGTGTTCCGTATGTTTTACACTGCTTTCGTGTTGGACTTCCTTTCTGGCCCAATCTGAACTGCAGAGTAGAGGGTTTGCATTGGGATTGGGTCCCGCCGGGTCCCGCGGGACCCAACACAAATCTCGTATATATGTATGGCGAGTGATTTCTGCCATGGATTACCAGCCAAAGGAGTACCTCGTCTAACATTAACATTAGAGAAGAAGCCCTCAGAGAAGCACGTCGTCTCTGTAGCGTGTTGACAGTGCAGACGTTCACACAGCAACGTCACCTTCAGCTGCGCCTTCTCCAGAGTCTGGTTATTAGGTTATATAAGGCTTAGTCATGGCAGTAATCACTCGCCATAGTGCATGGAGACTCCTATCCCACATGCGCTGCGGTGTCACCTGTAAGCCAGGTGATGCCGCGGTATTAAATGGTTAAAAACTAAATGATAACAATCCTGACCAATGAGTCAAAAGACATGCAGGCCTGAGAAATGAAACAAAGACATACATGGGGTTTCTGTATTAATAGCCTATCGAATTATATGTTTTCTCCTGCGGGACCAGAGAGGACACAAAATCAATGCATCTCTTTTATTGTGCGGGAATCATTTCTCTGAGTTTTGCGGGTGGGAGTGTAACACGCACGATGCGGGTGCGGGCGGTAATGGTCAGAAATTCAGCAGGAGCGGGATGAAGAAAACAGTCCCGCGCAGGGCTCTACTGCAGAGTTTGACGCGTTCTAGAAGCTAACACATACAAAAATAGACTTGAAGCAAAAGCAACCTGCTCCTATGCTTTTGGGACGCTTCCATAACATCCGCGGCTAGTGGAAACGCACCTATCTGCTATAGCAACAGCTAATTGCTGTATGCTAAATTTCACGGACATTACGCAATGTATACGTGTCCGGTGCAGGAAAAAAATGGACCTGGTAAAAAAAATAATATATATGTTTAAATAAAATGAATCAAGAAAAACGTTATTAAATTTGATCCAAAGCAAAGTTGGGGAAATATATGAGGTTAAAAATTTCAGGAAACATTGAGAACATCTGTACGCTGAAGCGAGAACATTTTCATTCAGTTGTATCAAAGGATTTTTGGACTAATTTAGCTTTTTATTTGCTCACTGAAGGTCCAAGAAGTCTGATGTAACCTACAGCAGTTTAATGCATAGTGTTTCTCTCAGTAATGATCATTTCTGTAACTTAGAAGCTTTCTGATGCATTTTTGGAAAGCTTTGATTTTAGTGTGATCGTCATGGTTTGCCATCATGCAAAGCATGTAAAGTGACAATACAAGCTTAGTATTGGCGTGTTCTTATTCTTCTCTCTGTTCCTGTCCAATTTTTCTCTTCAAGAACTCGCACACCTGAAGGCAGAACAAGGTACTCTTTTCGTTTCCTGTCTACTTCTGTTTTTTTAATCTGTGTGGTCCTTTCACCTCCCGGCTTGGTTTTGGGGTGTAAATTTGCACTGTGTGCCTTCTCCGCCTGTCCATACGTATTTGTTGGGTTGACTGCTCTCACTGCCGCGGCAGAGAAGTGGGCGGGTGATTATGTGTGCATGGCTGCATGGCATGTCCCGCTTCACATGTTTTCTCTCTGTCTTTGCTGTGTCTCTTAAGCATTGCTTCATCCAGGTTGCTTTGTGTTACATAACGGTGTACTAGTCTCAGTTCCACAGCAAACATGCAGTGACACTGTCCACTGATTGGAGGAGGAGGTGGGGGTTGAAAGGCAGAGAAGCAGGAGGGTGGAAAAGGAAATCACTGGAATCTGGAGAGACAGTTTACACAAGGTGGAAGAAGCACAAACAAGCTCCAAAATGGAGGATAAGAAGTGGTCAAGTATAGTAAAAATACAAATTAATATCTTACATGACAAATCTGCAGCATTTTAACTGTTGCCCTGTGTATTGAACCTTTATCTGGAACATTTTAACGGCATTAAATCCCCAACAAAACCTTACATTTATTATTTAAATGTACTTTCAATCCATTAGTCCCAATAACCATCATATATAAAGAACTATACACCTTTGTCTTCTTCCAGAGCTGCCCTGATTTATTTTCTGGACCAGAGTCCGTTCATTTGGTTATTGGGACTAAAAACTCACATCTACTCACTAGGGATGTTCCGATCACATTTTTTTGCTCCCGATCCGAGTCATTTGATTTTATGTATCTGCCGATACCGAGTCCCTATCCGATACTTCAGCAAAGCATTGAAATAAGAAGAAAAAAGGGAAAATACTTCTAAGTTTTCCTTTAATTTTTTTCCTGCTTATCATGCAGCTGTCTTTTCCAGCATATTGAATGCCCAGTATGCACACATTACAAGTGGCTGTTACACTGCCTTTGTTGTCTGGTTTCAAATACTACCAACATACAGACATCTTAGCTCTCCTGTGGAGATAAGTTAGCTCTGCGTTAGCCTGCTAGCTAACAGCTGCATGTTATGGTGTCTGAATCCTCGCCTGCTGTAAATTGTGGGACGTAATGATGTTGTTTTCTTCCAAGAAACAAAGAATATTGATGTAGAGGAACTTGTTAAGATCTCAGGATGAATTAAAAAAGTCATATTTGTTGTTTTATAAGGTTAAATCCGATCTTTTTCACCCGATCCCGATTTTTTGAAAATCACATGATCGGTCCCGATTTCCGACCGCGTGATCGGATCGAAGCATCCCTACTACTCACTTCTATATTATTTTTTCAGGATACATAACTAATTACAACTAAAGACATTAGAATAAATGATATTATTTACCGTACAACAGAAAAGTAAGAAGTACATCGATCAATTCTCTAATCCCATTTGTTTACATGGAGGGGGTGTGGCCTAAAACCTATACTGCACCCAGCCACTAGGGGGGATTTCATTTTCTTTTATTTTCTACTTCCTTGTTGCACTTCTTTGTCTAGTTAGACTAATTGTCTTTCCTAAAATCTAATTTTATGTAAAATCTAGTGATGTGTTTGATTTTTAAATTATTCTATCTCTGAGCCAAAATCATAGGAACACAGTGAACATAACTGGCATCAATATGAAAAGCCCGTATCGGTCTACCTCAAGAAATAACATTTGATGAACACAGATGATATATTTTCATGTGCTTTATTTACTATTGTGTTCTGATCATGCACGCTTGTCTCACCTCTACCGTTTGCATGATTGTCTACATTTTGCATGCCGGTGTCAGTTGGTAGCACTGAGGATTAATGCAGACTAGCAATCTCTTAACTCAACGTTTTACTGTCTTTCTCTGTGCTCTGCCTGGGATGACTCTCCTACTTCTTTAATCTCCATGGATTCTTTCTCCAAAATCTGTAGGTAGAAGCAAAGGTACAGCAACCCTGTTTTCACTATTGTCCTCTTATATAAGTTAAGATAGCTGAGTGTGTGTGTGTGTGTGTGTGTTTGGGTATGTGTGTTGGATTCATGCAAGCGCTGGTTAAACGTTTACTATGTTTGTTTGTTAGATGGATTTGTATGCTCATGTCTATAATTTGTGAGTAAAAGTAAAACTGAGACTTTTGTTTCCACCTAATGAGCGCCACAGATGAACGATGGCAGAGAAGCGATAAGATGGTACAAATGCAGTCAAGACTGGAGACAAAACAATTTGCTCTCATAAATATGAAATCACAGCGTGAGATGATGAGAGCGAGTTCTGAATCTTTTTAACAGCAGATTTCAGTGATAGGCTATGGATGAGGATGCATTTGTATTTTATGACCTTTATTAGTCTGTTGGAAAACAGCTGACCTTTGAGTTAGATGGTTTTGACTTTAGAAAAATGAGGCATACAATATCTCATTGCTCTTATATGTTTGTGTGGCTGTTGTTCTGCTATAGTGTGTGTTTATTAGTTAAAACAGAAGCAGTTGTATTTATGACTCTGACTGAGATGGCGGGTGGAAACGTGACGTTTCTGGTTTAACCTGCAGTTATTGTTACTGAGCTTGTCAAAGAATAGAAGTATGATGATGTTGATACATTTACCTGAAATGTTGAGTTGTTGAAACTACAGGAGCTTGATTTTGAGGTTAAATAGATTTTAGTTTGAACTGTAAAGCCTGCCGCACACGAGAGCCAATAGCTGAGCTACCGGTCATTCGAGGCCGTTTGCTCAGCAGATTCCTCGCTGTGTGCGCCTAATTTTCACTAGTTTTCTGCCTCAAGAGACGCTGAGGTGAAAATCAAACCGGTTCGATACTTTCCGCCCCACGGGGGGCAGAAACTCGCCGTGTGCGCACTACGTGAGCAGTCGGCTGAGCTGAAATCTTCCAAGTGACCAATCACAGCGCGTTCTCCCCTCACGTGATTCCAAGGTGGCAGCCTCCTGTCTGCATGATGGAAAAATAAACAAAACGGAGATGGAGCTGGATATGGAGGAAATGCTTATACTTGTTTTGCTGATGAGCCCTTTCTATAAAACAATGCCGCCAATTTGCCGCAAAGCCGATGCGGCATCTGGGAGCCTAAGGTCGTTTATAAGAGCTCAGTCCGTGGCGGTAATGTTGCGCAATCATGTCCGTTTTATAAAAGATTACGCGATGGCGGAATAAAGGAGGTATGGGGGCGGTCTCTGCACTGTCGCAGACTTCCGTTTTTCTTGGACATAACTTGCTTTTCATTGTGATCAAAGCTGCGCAGGTGTCTGTCCTCCACCATCCCTGTGAGCTGTCAGATGATCTGAGCTGCAGATCTAACGGAGAAAAGCTCCCAGAGCTGTGCATCGCTCCAGTTTCTCAGCTGGTCCTGTTTACAAAAGTGAAACTTAAGCGCGTGTTTACTTTCATTTTCATTACATGTTGCGGTAATATTGCGCTGATTTGCTGGCATGGTGTGTCTTATAAAAAGGGCTTAAAGTCTCCGTTTTGTTTATTTTTCCGTCATGCAGACAGGAGGCTGCCACCTTGGAATCACGTGAGGGGAGAACGCGTTGTGATTGGTCACTTGGAACATTTCGGCTCAGCCAACTGCTCACGTAGTGCGCACACGGCGAGTTTCTGCCCCCCGTGGGGCAGAAAGTATCAAACCGGTTTGATTTTCATCTCAGCGTCTCGTGAGGCAGAAAACTAGAATTAAAATTAGGCGCACACAGCGAGTAATCTGCTGAGCAAACGGCCTCGAATGACCGGTAGCTCAGCTATTGGCTCTCGTGTGCGGCAGGCTTAACACAGCTATTTGTTGCGTGTGTTCTTAAAAGGAAAGGAGTGACTCCCTGCCTTTGTTTGTGTTGTAATCTGAGCTGCTTTTCATTGTGTTTCAGCAATGGCTCTGGCTATTAGTGCACGCTACTCTGTGTGACTTCCTGCTGTGCAGGCTAAAGAGTGGTTTTACAGACTTTCCTCCACTAAAATGAAGCTAGAGGCTTTTTTATAAAGAAAAGAGCAATGCCAGAGTCACTGTTGTAGTTTTTCTACAACTCACTAATGGACCAACTGCTAGAATACCTCTGCTTTTTGCTCTGTTGAGCTATGGTGCTCAACATCTTATAAGGGAACACTTTTAAAGGTAAATAGAGCTTAATGGTGTCTGCTTGCAAAAAAATGCTCAAAGATTGAGTGAAAAGCTGCAAAATGAAAACGTAAATAAATCAGGAACCTTATCAGATAGGATTATTTTGCATCTGTGTGAGCGGGGCAGCGCCCTCGACCGTGGCGCTAGCTTAGAGCCAGAGCTCTTCTGGGTGCAGTAGAGTAGTTGCCTTTGGGTAGGTTAAATGTGATGGAGTAGCTTAGCCTGTGGGGATCTCTAAAGGCTAACTTAATAGATGTTAGTGTCTGTCTGCTAGCTGCTTGCCATACTGTGTCAACTGCTACTTTTTTCAATGAAAGCTGCTCAACCTGAACACTCAACAGGTCTTTTGTGATTAACTCTTGCCTTTATCCATTTATCAAATTATTATACTTAGCCTTTCAGAGTCCACCTCTGAATTCAACAGGGCTACATGATTTTTGGGCATTATTATTCCCCTGTATGGACGTCTGGGTTCAACAGTAAGTGGACAGGACATCCTCATCCAGCATCGCCTGGTCTTTGTGACATTGATGCTGTTTCATCTTAATCCATATTCCACCATCTTGTTGGCTTCTGTTTAGTTTTTCCTGCTTAAAGATTATCTTAAATATCCCCCAAAGACCATCTCAGCTTCTTCTATGAATTAACTTTAGCTTGCACTGATGTTTTGAAATTCCTTTGACTTTAACGTCTGTTCATACCATCAGATCTGCGCTCAGACTCACAGCAACAAAGTCATCCCTACAAAAGTGCACACGCAATCTAATAATCCACTGACCACAAAAAAAGAAAATATAACATTTTCTACTCCTTCCCTGTCAATACTAATAAATTACATCAACAAAACATGAGTCTTGACTATAGTCTGGTTGAACTCCACTTTTGTCCAGCATCAAGAGCAACAACAGTCCTGCTTTTGGTCGGATCAGTTCTACCTGTGTGTCCTTCACGTCTAGGTTGTCTCTGCTGCTAACTTTACTCTGCTGCAGGTATCCGTTTACACTCTTCCTTGGTGACTCTATAATACATGTCCACCAGCTCCTCACTCACCTGCACTACATTACACACTACACAACATGTTCAAGGTCGTGCCCTCACCGAAGGTCACACGTTGGATCTTATGGATTCCACTGGCATTATTCTTCCACAATAGAAAACCTGAAACAAAATGCAACCAATTCGTTTGTACTGCACCAACTTTAACTAAGTAATAAATACACTTTTACATTTTCAAAACATGTCAAACGTGCTTGAATAGGACAAGAATTCGTCCCAGGAAGTTCTCAGGGTCTTCTCAGGTTCATGAATGAGGGAAAGATGGAGTGGGAGATTGACAGGTGGATTGCTGCTGCATCTGCAGTAATGCAGCGTTGCACTGGTCTGTCTTGGCTAAGAGAGAGCTGAGTTGGACTCTTGATTTACTGGTTGATCGAGGCATACAGGTTACCACAGTGTAAGGTAACATGTATGCTACACAGAAACACAACTCCACACGAAAATAGCAGTGATGTTGTACATTCTGCTCAGTTTTATGGTTTTTTGACAGACTCTGAACCAGCAAACGGCAGCAGACAGAGAACTCTGAGCAACCAGTGACTCCGCCCCCTAGCCAACCAGTGGCCACAGTCAATGCTGGTCTGACTCAGCGCACTTGAGATTTCAATGAAGCGGGGACTAAAAAAATTGGAAAAAGTACAGGGAAAATACCGAATTGTGCTGTTGGAAAAGGCCTATCTGAGATAGGGTGAGAAGTTCGGTCATCAAGGAGGGGCTCGTAGTAGACCCGCTGCTCTTCCACATCAAGAGGAGCCACCTGAGGTGGCTTGGGCATCTGCTTAGGATGTCTCCTGGACGCCTCCCTGGTGAGGTTTTCCAGGCACGTAACCGGGAGGAGACCTAAAGGAAGACCCAGGACATGCTGGAGGGACTATGTCTCTAGGCTGGCCAGGGAGAGGGAAGTCCGGGCTTCTCTTCTTAGGCTGCTGCCCCTGCGACCCGACTCCGGATAAGTGGATAAAAATGGATGGATGGAACGAAGGAAAATCTGCTGCCACCTAGCAGTCGAAGTTTATATTGTTCCACACAAAAGAAATATGGTGAATGTTTGCATTTAAAATCTCAATAAAAACAATCGATACATTGCTTTTCAATTTTGATTCTGTATAATAACACAACATATCATGATATTTCAGTGTATCAGTATTTTCTTACATCCCTACTAACAGCTTCAGATTACTCCCATAGAGACAGACCTAAGGGTGAATGTGGTACTTACTCATAGAAAGATCTAAATTCCTTTTGGTTCAAACATGGCTGAACGATTTTAGGGTTAGGGTTAGGAAATTCTATTTGATTTATGATTTTCTTCAAATCAAACTTCAGCACATTTTTCACAATAAACAGTAGAATGTCAACACACATGACAGAATGTGATATCCAGGTTGTTGGAGGAGTTTGGGTTGGGAAAAGGAAAATGATTACATCTTACTCATTAATGAGATGGAAACATCCTGCCTCTGACTGGCTAACAGCAACGCAACTCTTCCATTACTTTTGTTCACAAAACTCAGAATACTATAATGCAGGGGCGGACTGGGACAATTAAGCCTGGGAATTTCTGTCTCTGAGGGGGGATGGGAGGGCTCTAAACCCCACCAGCCCAGGATCAACACAGCCTTCCTGTGGGTGGTCACAAGCCAAGGTGGGCAAGGCCAGGAATGCTCGTTTTTCCTGTAATGGAAAAGCGACTGGCTTTTTCCCGTCTGTTTTCCTTCTGCAGCTAACGAAGCCGACAGGGTTTGAAGCAAATGTTCATGTTCAGCATGTATATGCAGCTCATAAAGGACAAGTGTTACCCAGTTTCTCAGCCCCTCAAAATCTTTCAGCTGCTGTTTGAGTCCATATGGTTTAGAGGCTAACAAAGACAAAAAAAACATTAACAGACTGTTTTCAATAACACTGTAAACTGATCAGACTTAGTGTCACATCTAGAACAACCTTGGTGGAAATGGTCCTTAAACACACTCGGCTCTTCATCGCTCTGTCAGATCGGGACGACTCGACGACGTCTACTTTGATAGATCGTCAACTCATTCAAATTCTGCATGTCGGCACAGTTGGAAGCACTTTTGCCTTGCAGCAGGAAGGTCACAGGTTCAGGTTCTGGCGATGGCCTTTCTGCTCTGAGTTCGTATGTTCTCCCCATGCATGCGTGGGTCTGGTTTCCTCCCACAGACCAAAAACATGCATGTTTGGTTTCAACCCAACAGTCCCTTTAGACAAAAGTCAGCAAAATAATAAACATTAACACAAATCCTCCACAGTCTAATACCATGTTGCCCATCTGTTGTTTGACTGTGAAATGTAAGCTCTTCTATTTTAGTATACGAGAGAAAAATATATCATTTATTTCTTATCCAACCATCTCTAGGACGGTTATTTGGTGGACTAGTTTTATTTCCAGACAATATGCTTTCACATTCATTTACAACCTAACGACCTTGATTGATGAGTTTGTCAGATGTAAAGCCATCCTGGGTAATGATATCTGGCAGCTGGTGAGTGAAATCTCTCACGTTGATCCAGCAGACAAAATGACTACACACTTTGTAACATCTATAAACCCTCTGATTCAGTAGTGTCCAAACCTGGTCATCATGGGCCGCCGTCCTCTGTGTTTTAGATGTTTCCCTACTCCAACACACCTAAAGCTGTGGTTGACTTGCATCTTAAGAATGTTCTAAAGTTCTGCTAATATTTGTTATTCACACAATATTAAGCAGGTGGTTTGGAGCTGAGAAACATCTAAAACATGCACAATAGTGGCCCTTGAGGGCCAGGACTGCCTTTATCAAAGTCACAGTTGATACTGTAGTAAGCTACATTGTGATTAATTACAAGTATACTTTGTACGAGCTGCCTGGACTCTCCAGTTTAAAAAAAAGAAAGAAAAAAATGGGTTAAAATTAAAAATAGAAATCTCTTTGCTTGTGTCACATCAGCATATTTAGCTATAATCTGCCCATCAGTTTGTAGTGAGCAGACACACAGCGGTGTAGTCATTAGTGCCGTTGCGTAACCCAACAACAAGGACACAGGTTTAAAACGCAGCTCTGTTCCTTTCTGTGCGGGTCCATGGGGGGTTTCTCAGCGTGTTCCAGTTTCCTCCAGATGTTCAAGGACATCCAAATGCTCTGGACTGGACTGGGACTTAAAGTCAAGCTTGAGTGTAAATGTTAATGATTGCCTCCATATCTTTATTAACCCTAGCATACAAATGAGTAACATAACATAACTGATATTTAGTATAAAGGTACTTAACCTTGTGGAAATCAATCTAAAATCCATTTATATGCCATCAGAGTACATTAGGAGTACGTCGTTTCTCTTGCATGACTTTTCGTTGTGGAGCACCAAGATGAGATGTATGAAAGGAGGACATGCTTTACTCCAGGTCCCTGTGCAATTAGATTCATGTGTCTTCAGTCGTGTGTATGTACTGTAAATGGCACAGTAGTCAGAGGGCACAGAGCGCGAGGGACCAGGGGACACCGACTTAGAGAGTTGACCTGAGAGGAGAGAGATGAGGCAGTGGGGAGGATGGCGATAGAGTCAAAAGGAAGGATGATATATGCAGATCAAGAGGCCAGGCGAGAATGTCAAGTGATGGAACAGGTTTCCAGTAAAAAATATGAAGCACGTTGTCATCCCATTTCTTCAAATCTGGGACCTGGACTGCAAAAAGGCCCTGAGCCAACGGTAGAGAGTCTTTTTGTTCTGCTGCATCCAAAAAGGACCTCATTGGGCTTGGTCCAGAGATGCAACTTTTTTATGCATAGCTTATATGACAAACTTTTTTGTAAGCCATGGCGACGGACCAAAGACTGTGCTCCATTTAGAGACACTGCTCCAGATAGCAGCACACTGAACTTCAGCTCACAGAGATATTACGTTTTAGCGTCATACAAATCTATGTTGGAGTGTAAAAAATCCCAGGATTTTAATCATGTTCATACTGCAGACTAAAAACAATCTGATTTACTCATGCATGAGGAAAGTGCATGGGTGGGGGAGGGGGTTAGTGCTGTAGGGCATATTCAGGACTAGTGTTCAGCGGTTCTACCGTTTTAGCAAAAAAAAAAACAGGCCATTGCAAATGCCAGTGGCGAGGAATACAGCTCTTATTTACTCACAGACAAAAAGATGTCAATATTAGGGCAAATTTCTCATCAATACCAACACAAAAAAATTCTAAACTCTACTATATTTGTGTAAATGGTTAACATCCGATTCACAAACCCTTTGAGTCTTTGCTTTCTTTGGCAACATCCCAGTAATAGGGCTGCTTATGGACGAAAATCACTATCACAGTTATTCAGGTCAAAGCTGGAATCCAAAATATCCAACACAAATGCTGATTAAGTTGGAAACCACTATCCAGAGTTCACATTTTAAAGTGGTCCTAGAATGCAGTTAATCAACAATCTAAAACAGCTTTGAGCCTCTAAAAAGCATCAGAAATGTTCTTTAGGCTTTCATCTGTCCCAGGAGCCCTGATACAGGCCATTCTAAACCCTCTAAACCAGCCTTGCTGTGAAAAGAGCTGTTGGCCCCTCCCACTCGACCAGGACATGAATATGAAAATGAGCTGCTTGCTGATTGGTTGGTTTCCCCAGAAGGCCTCAGACACTGGAGACATGCAGGTTTGAGGAGGCGTGGCTCCCCCTAGTGACGTGTTAAGGAAGGCTTTCTCAGATCAGAAGTTTTTCTCTCGCCTTTTTCAACTTTCTAATTTACATAAAAAGTAGGTCACACACGGCTTTGACTGTTTGGCATGCTACTGTTGACCACCCAAGCTGTCTTATTCAACAATAACAGGGAACATGTTGGTTTACATTCTAGGTCCTCTTTAAGGATCCTGCACATTAATGTAACAGTAATTAAATGGTAAAAATATGTAGACTATGACCAGGGGCGTAGCACCAAATTCTGGGCCCTAGGTACAAGCCATCTAGGCAGTGGCGGCTCGTCCATAGGGGGCGCTAGGGCGCCGCCCCACCAGTCTCACAGGAAGAGGAAGAAGAAGAGAGGAATCACAAAATGTATTTAAAAAAACATCAAATTTAAACTAAACGATCTATACACCTTATGGGCTGTAAGTGCTGTGTGTAATCTGCATTTAATTGTAGTTTAATAAAGTTAATACTTTTAACACGGCCGAAACGTCGACGTACTTCCTGTCACGTATCCTCTCGCGGGCGCAGCAATCTTTACCATTGACTTAAAACGGGCTAACTGGCGCATGCGCGCTGGATCCCCAACGACAAGAATAGGAGAGCTGTTGGGCGCATATGGTTGCGATCGCAAGCAAACGGGGGGGGTCTGCTCAGATCAAGAGGAGGATGCTGATTGGTCAGCTCACCCAGCCCAGACAGAACCGGAAATTTTTCCACAGGCTAGTTCACCGTCCTTTGTTGTTGTGGGGCTGCTGCTAACGTTGACTATGGAGAAAACTAGTAGTTTCATCTTTTTATCATTGGATTCTATGAACCAAGTGGATTTTTTACTATAAGATGGATTATTTTGACCAGCAAGGTAAGACAGAATTTAGCTTTTGACTTCATGAAAATAGCTTTGTTTTGCTTTTCATTTAGCAGTCATTGGGTGGTGTTGAGGTAGAAAACGTGGATTATATCGTTTAAAAGAGCCTCTTCCTGTTTAGTGTGTGTGAGGTTTGCATATATTGGTGAATATGAAGCATGTTTTTGGAACAACTTTG
Source organism: Aphyosemion australe (assembly GCA_006937985.1). Lineage (NCBI taxonomy): Eukaryota > Metazoa > Chordata > Actinopteri > Cyprinodontiformes > Nothobranchiidae > Aphyosemion > Aphyosemion australe. Next base: position 142,738 of record SSNS01000822.1, read on the forward strand.
TTGCTAACTTAGCAACAAAATCCGTCGATTTCAAGTTGTGTGACGCATAAGAATGGTAATTTGGCGTTCCCTAGTGGTGATATGTGGTTAGCGCATCTGAAAACCTGACCAGCAAATAAAGAAAATAACGATCGTTTATATAGCGCCTCTCAAGATAAAAACCATTCACAAGAACTAACATAAAAAAACAAGAATAAAAAAATGCGCCCCACCCAAAAGACATTCACCAGCCGCCACTGCACCTAGGTGGGCCCCCATAATAATAAAACATAAAAATATGAACGTACAATAATAAAAATCTCTTCCAGTGAACACAGGAGAAACTTTAATAGTGATATTGAGTCAAAGATGCATTTAACTGCTACAGTGTACCTAAAAACAAGATCTTCTTTTTAGCAATTTTATTAAAACACTATACCTTGAACGACAGAAAAATAAAATAAAAAGATTTTTTTTAATGTCCACTGGGCAGCACATCTGTACATAACACCCCATATTAACCAAGCACATGCAGGAGTACTTCTACAGGTATTCTGTAGTCAGTCTCACTATCAGTGAGGAAATTCCTCCTGAAATTCCTCTTGTACTGTTTTTCCACTGATTCTGAGTCAGCAAATGTTTTACTTGTTAAGCTTAAAATATCTCTGACCAAGTCAATAAAAACCCTCCAACATATAAGCTGCCATGTTTGTTATCAACCTGAGCCTTGCTCACTGATTTTGATGGGCAAGGTTGACGGATAAAACAAAATCATGATGAACAAACATGAAAAAATGAGATAAATTGTTAAATATCTATAAATTAATTTTAATGAATTAAATATTTTTATGGTTCATGTAATTAAATATTTAAAATATTTAATGATACATTTATAAAATTAATTAATGCTTTAGTTATTCATTGAATTGTGTCACTTTTGGCTCTCCATACCTTGCAACAAGAGCTCATGTAATAATTAGACTATGCCTTTTTCCAGCTTTCATTATGGGCCATCATTTATGTCCTTAAAGTCAGTTACCTCCACTGTGGGCAACTTTACCTTATAGAGTTAAAGTAGCTCATCTGGGATTAACAAGACCGTTTTTGAGGTCTGGTGCATTCAGGTTTTCGTATAGCATGATGACACGCATGACGGCAGCTTCACATTCCTGAGATTACCAGGAATCCATCGATACCAAGCTTGTCCTGATCCATGAGTGGGAAGGAGCTGAAATATCCACACAGAGAGAACCTGTTTTTACTGCGAGGTCCGCGAATTTATTGGCGGCGGCCGCGGTAATAGTTCTAATAATACTAATGAATTTATAACTGATCTTGATGGTGAAACTAAAGGCGTTTAACACTGAACATGAATGCAGCTTTCAGTCTGAGAGCTAATATCAGCTCAAACTGGGTTCTGTGCTGCTCACCTCTCTTCTTGAAAATCCCATACTTGCTTCTGTTCAATTAACTTTTTCTCCTTCATTGCTTTTCTTTTCTGGAAGCCAGATTTCCCTTTCTTGGGGAAACACATGACTTCCTCCTGCCTTCAGCTCTGGCTGTAGGAGATATCAATGTCTCATAGCTGTAGATGCGGAGTGCAGCCCCTGGCCGCAGGTGTGGACTAAACCACTTTGCACATTTCTAAGGGGTGATAGATGCCTCAGAGACAATTCAGTTATTATTTTTAAGGCAAAATTCTGTTTTTTAACCTCTTTATCCAGGTAAAGGGAAGTTTATTAAGACATTAAGTAAGTCAGGGAAAAAACCCCACAATAAAACATTTTTATTCAAGTATGTCTCATGGGCCCTCCCTGCAGTGGGCCCTGGGTAAACGGTACCCCCCAGTCCGACGCCCCTGACTATGACACCAAAGTCAGTTACCCCATTGCAGAAAGAGAGGCTACCATAAAAATTCACAGGCCTGTTTAGGTTACATGGAGAATTTCAAATAAATGCTTTAGTAACTTTTAAAGAGTTTCAAACACATGAAGACAAAAGATAATTTAACCTAATCTCCTACGTGAACGATCAGTGACATGAGCAGACAGTGCTGCTGTAAAAGCAGAGAGTTGTTACTCTATCCTGGATGTCCCAGTAAGACGTCAGTGTGCTTAAAAACATGTATGTTCATTTTTATCTGAACAATTCTTTATCACAACAGATTTTTATCCTGTATTTGTTATCATTTGGAGCTGAAAACTAAAGTACTAATTGATTTTTGCACCACCCATC